>LR737395.1:3743102-3838177 GCA_902655005.2 Marronus borbonicus
ATTCGTGTCCTCGAAACGGCCGTCCCGGACTAATTATTATATTACTATATAATAAATTAAACTTGTGTGGTGCGGAGGTTGCCGATACTTATGTGTTGTTTATATATTCTTATATTATATATATTCTTTATATGAACGTAAACGTAAAAAGTGAGAAATACTAGACACTACTGCACACAATGGTAAATATTTAACCTGTTCTAAATATCTACAAATAAAAACTGCGACTTGTAAAAAAAAAACTTACATACTAACATTCCCTCGCAAATACACAGTATTTCTTCGTCTCCATAAATTTTGTCGATAAAATAGATACGGAAAAATATGCTACAAAAGGACGTCTTCATACGTAATAAAATTGAATTTATGTGAAAGCGACAAAAATGAGAAATGGCTCTGAGATCGATACGAAAGTTACATATATCAATTTACCAGAGATTTAACATTGTTGTCAAGTAGCATTAAAAGTCTATTGCGCAGATAATATATAACATAACTGATGCCTGGCACTGTTGACGCCTCCTTTTTAATATTCTCAGGGGGGTTGTATATTTTTATATACTTGATGTAAATATTGATATGTTATACACTAGACATATGTATATTATTAATGAAGGATAACATGGGATAAAACCAACAACTATATAATAAAGGACAATCAGAAATATTTATGACTAATGAAGGAGTACGACAAGGAGGCCTTAGCCCACATTAATAGAGAAAGTAGTAAAAGCAACAAAATAGGATACGGAAATCTAAACCAATAGAAATTTCAGATTGCGCCTTTGCAGACAGTATAATGGCTGGCAAATACCGACAAGGACTCACATGGCAACTTTGTATATAAGTTTATATATAATATGGAATAATATAATGAAAGAGAAAGACATGGAACTAAATAAATCTAAAACAAAAGTAATGATGGTAGCAAAAGAAGAAGAGGAAATGCACATGCATATAGAGGAATTAGAACTAGAACAAGCAGACACATTTCAGTATCTCGGTATTGTAATTGAGCAAAATAAAAGTAATAATATAAAAATCACAAAAAGAATACAAAAAGCAAGTAATGCATAGCCAAAGGAACATGCCACAAGCTGTTGAAATGAGATACCTAAGAAGAGTGAGAGAAGTAACAAGGGTAAATAAGCTAAGAAATAACACAATTAGAGAAAATCTACAAATACAGTCACCGCAACATTTCATTGAGCAACGATGATTGAGTTGGTGGAGTCATGTGCGGAGGATGAGTAAAAATATTCCAGTAAGAAAAGTATGAGAAGCTCGTCACCAAGGAAAAAAATGCAGAGGAAGACCAAAAGAAACATGGAATAATGTGGTAGCAAAGATTATTCAATGTTAATACTGGCTAAAGACTGCCATCCTACCAGTACAATGTAGATAATATTCTCTCTGCAATTAAACAGAGTGTAGTAACCTATACTTACCTGATCGCCATGGTAAAAATTAGCGAATTTGGATTGGAACTGATAGACCACCCACCCTATACACCAGATCTGATTTTGGACACTTTTTATTGTTTCTTATGCGCAAAGTTTTGCTTAGAGCACAGGGATTTTATCGAATGAGAAGAACATCACATTCGTAACCGATTATTTTTCTATTGTTTTCCTTCGTATTTAGATTAATTTGTACTGTTTTTACGACAAAGACGGTATCGTTTATATGCAGGATTTTGGAACACTCGGTGTATGAATCAAGTTCATTCAACAGTAAATTTATGAGTTTTTGAAAAATTTTGTTTTCTTTTTGGTATCTAAAACGTCATTTCTCAGCATCCCTTCCTATAATCCTTTGGGATTAAATGAATCGGATGAAATATATGTGAACATAGTAACAATATAAAAAAGTGATTGATCCCACTTTTCGCAGCTTTGGCACAAATCTTTTCATAATTATTGATAATGTCTTTGCAAATACAAAAAGTACAAACAGCATATCCGAAGCGCAAAAATTTAACAAAACTTTCAATATTTATAGCCACATATGTTTCCCTAGAACATCATAATGCATCCCATTAGCTATTGCAGTTATTACATTTGAAAAGCAGGTTTCGAACTTAGGCTTGTAGCAACCGACAATGTTTAACATTGCCTTTTTTCAAATTAACCTTCGATTACTAACCATAGACTTGCTGACCATTTGAATACCTATGCACCTAGGGATTCAAGGAAACATGCATTACCATATTGATGGGATATTTTTCACCGCATAGGTTTTAGGTTTTGACATCGTCGGGCTGTTACTAAGCAAGATTTTAATCACATATCAAAACGCAATTATTTGTACTTGTAGTATAATAAATATACTACCTACTATAGTTTCAGTTCGTTGTTCTTAACTAACAAGAACGTAATAAAGAAATCAATCACTGGCGGAAGATACATTAATTCAATGGTTTTTTGGTAAGCACTATGCACTTACTAAGACCTACTAGCAATAAAATAATACTCGAAATATGGAGCCTATAACAAGTATTTGAAAGCTATATATAACATTACGCAATGAATGTATTCGAACTTTGTAGAAATTTTCCAATGTTACAGCAATGTTGAGCAATAAGTTCATTATTTGCGATTTTCACTCGTTTGCTTTTAGACGGCCAACTACTCGATTGTACGTTTGTTAAGACGTTGAAAAAATACAAAACAAAACTTACAAGGATTTAAATTTCAACAAATAAAATACATTTTGAAATTCATTCAGGACGAAAAGCTGTTTTTATGCTGAAAATATTGTACTACATGAAAAGCTAAACAACAACAAACATTATGTTAGAGGAAATAGATATATATGTATAAACAAGCTGAAAATGTGTGAGAATGATACTGGAAAAGTACAAACAAATTGACTATTTATGAAATTCCAACTTCTATATTGGTTGTGACATTAATATGAAACATTTCTAGAAAAGGACAGCTTTTATAATTGTTCTGAATATCTCAACTACTAACATTAACAAAACCGAAAAGGTGGCCAGCTTCCAAGCTGTGATTAGTTTCTCTTACTCTAAGAGACAATCACTCGTGCTAACCAATCCTGTGTTTTAGCCATTAATAAGTATAACTAATATAACCGCTAACCGAAACGCAAACACGTTATAAGTAGAGTTACTTTCTAATAAAAGAGAAACTTTTTCTTTAATTTGGAGGAAAACACTTTATTTTTAAAGGTTTATATTGAGCAACTTTGATATTTGTAAATGACTTAAAAACAAGTATTTTAGAAGTAAAATTGTTGTTTAAGGTAAACGTCTGCGTTTAAACCAATGCATTTAATTACCATATCATCAGTTAGACCATCAAAGAAGTTGGAAATGAAAATCAATTTGTTGAGTAACGATTTGGGTAACCATTTTTGGCGTAAATACCAAACAGTTTAAGTTGCTTAGTTTTTGGTTAGGTGGTTGGAGTAAAAATTAATGTCTGCCCGACGCAATTTAAAATTTATAACGAAATTTATAAATTAAAAGGAATAGTATTATAAGCAGACCGTAAACTTTAATTTGCAAAGATAGTATACTATTGTTAATTTCCATTTCAACAGCCATTTGAAGATGAGAATTGAGAGCATTGAAGAAATTTAGAGTGCATTCTATCATGTGACTTGGGACGACACAAATTAAACCATCGACGTATTTATAAAGGAAAGAAAACCACAAAGGAAGAAGTAGAATAACATTATCTAACAAATTATCGTGAAATTTTTGGCTAAAAGAAGAATGATGGGACAGACTATCAGTGTACCAAAAACTTATAAGTGAAATTTATTGTCAAAAGCAAAATATGTTAAAAACGAACTTAATAAGTGCCAAAGAGGAATCTTTTGTATGATCGCTTATCACTGGATAACACTAGATATGACTAATTCCAGAGGAATATTAGTAAACAGCGAGACAACGTCTTACAAGATCTGTACGTGGTTGTCAGGTAATTTAAATTGATTGATAGTAGTAGCAAGCTGGAAAGTTACAATCTGTACGTTAAAACGAGCATAGTGAAGTTATTTCAGTTGATCAATTCTCGCCAGAAAGTTGAAACACCTGCTGTATATGGTATATCGTGTCTTGACACGATAACGTTCTTGATTTATTATCTTAACAGATAGCCACACCAGTCTTACTGCGCTATAAAATAGCCACAGTTCTCGTTAAGATTATTCTAATGTAGAAAAATCGATGTAAGATTATAAAAGTTACCCTACAAAACAACGTCGAAGATGTAAAGAATCTCTTAGAAAGGTACATTGAAGGCTATAAATCCTGCGAAAGATTTTGATGCAGTGTAAAATTTCAAAAAAAAAAAAAACTACATGTAAGAAAATAATATTAAATATTACTTTGGTAATATTCAATTAGAAAAGAAAATTGTTTAGTAAAAAGGAATTTTAAATACTTAATGAAAAAAATGTAATTTTAAACCAATGTGTGGTAATTTCCGGGTTACCATTCCATTTATGTCAATTTACACCAAATATACGAAGTGACATTATATTGATTTTGTAATAATATGGATGGCTCGATAAATGGTAACAATTGAAGGAAAGTTGGAACTCCACTTACATCTATTACTTGAATATGTTGACGACAGCTGAAAGCGCTAGGAATAAGTGAATATACCGAAATCACAGATCTAATTAACAGCATACGGGTTTTCCAATTAAACGATAATTATTCACATGCCGCTAGTGAATAAGGATGATGCACTATCAACAAGGCTAGACTCACACATAAATCCGTACGGCTGTGATGTGAGCAGTTTATCAAATTATTTTCGTCCGGTCCCTGAAAATATATGTTATTGTAAAGACATTATATTACGAGAAACTGGATAGAATCTTTAAGGTAGATTACTATCTTCACAGATCTTTATTTTCCGTTTAATTAATCAAAGGATATTAGGTTCTCCTGGTTTGAACAATAATGCCTCCAGTTCTCTGCTTCGCTGTATCTTTCTTGAGAAGACGGTGGACGAATTGTTTTATGAAACACTTACTTATTTGCTCGAGAACTCTCGTATTTCAACAGGTAAGCAGCAATCTTCAAAGGTGTAGTAAAATTCTATGTACTTGTGAAAATCGCCAAATAAACAATTGCTTCCATAGCATGGCTATTCTGTCCAAATCATACTGGGTTTTGTTACCTTTATTTGATCTCAAATTAATGTTCATATTAAACTAACACTGACAGAATTTTGTGTATGAAAGAGTAAAAATATTCATTCCTTTGTTTCATGGCCAACTAAGATAGGTTTCGATATTACTAGGTAGGTATTTGCAACTGATTAATGAAATTATTGCTGATAATGAGATTATCTGGAAAAAGGAAAAAAAAAATCACTACGTGCTTTTCGTCGCCAATTTTTAGAGATAATTGAGAAAAACTGGTACAATTGGGGATAACGCCGTCTAGTACATTTCTTGAACATTAATGAGTGACACAAATTGTGACATTTAAAACTGCGCTAAATGCCTTTTCAAACAAGTGCACGATTCTTTAATTCAGGTAAAAACTGCAGAAGTTATAGCAGGTGTAGTTTTACATGATTCGGCAACGCCTATTACACTTAGTAGTCACAATATGGTAAAACATCTTTAACCAAAGTAATGTGTAATTAATTAAGCATTTTAATGAAGCATTTAAAATCATAGTAGCAACACCACGTAACGGTCATGTTTGGAATTTGAAAATATTTTCATTAAATTTCCCTTTATCACTCCAATTGTGGAAAAATATTTCCCGTCACTAATTTCGAAGATATCGCCGGTCCCCACTGTTAATGGGACACGCTGTATACATGAGTGTTCGAGAACTACCACAAATAGAATTATAAAATTACAAGTAATTCAAATGAAATATTAAATCGACAAAATTAAACAATAGAATTTAATTTTATAAAATACAATGATTAAGGTTTCAAGGTTTTGCTGGCTAAGAAATAAAACTAAAGTGTTAAGAAGTCCTAACATAGCCAATATTACACATTAGAAATCACTTTTTGTCCAATAATCACATAGATACTAGTTGATAATAAAATAAAACAATATCGGATTGGCGTACAATGTCTTTTTGTGGGGATATACAAAATACATGCATGAGAAAAATGGTTATCCTCTGATTTCGCTTTCAAATATGAGGCATCGATTAATTTGGATTAAAAAGATGAGGAAATGATTTGAGCTCAACTTCAACGTGCTGTATGTTAAAAATTAAATGTGAATCGACCAGTTTCGAACGTGCATACTCTTCATGCTCTTCCAACTCGTAAATCTGTTACCACAACGATCCCTTTTTACCCAAGAGAGGTTTATTAGATGTATTGTAGTATGTGTACAAAATAATACTTGGAACCTGTTACATTTCCTTTCTAAAGAGAATTATGGACAATACATTATTAGTTATGTGACAGAATCTCGCATCAATATGAATAATATCTGTTGTCAACATAACCTCCTGTACTATTTATTTTTCTTAGTTTAGGAAGACTACACTTATGCATTGGATTTTTAGTTTAAAACGATTCTGGTACTATTTCTAATATTTACTTCTCCTATAATTACGAACTCATTTGGAAAAGTTAAGGAAATATGGTGAAATACAAAAGAAGTCGTCTTTGAACAATCAATTCTCTTGTAAAGAGCGATACTATTAGAAAATGTTTTCGAAGCTTATTTGTGATTGCTCACTAGTGGTAAAGTTAATTAAAATTAATGAAAAGGAGATCTATATTACTTATAGATAGGTTGAGCTCCTCTGCAATGGCTACATTTCCTTCTAGAAGCGCCCTTATTTTCGGGAGTTATATCTTATTGACCTGGAAGTCTTGGCATTTTCTTTATTTTAATGGGGCTTTCAGTTTGGTGCAATAAAAATATAAGTGCGCTGAATGGTTTGCATCTTTCTGTATTCAATTCGGTCACAAGACTTCTCTTTACTTATATGTTATAGAGAATTTGCCCGATTCTCAACATAATAGCAATAGCAAAGTACATGGAAAACGAAGAATTTTGATAATATATAGCTGACATTAATTTACTTGAATCTCTCATTTCAAATGCGCACGGTTTGTGACATCATTCGACCGATATAGCCAACCACATCGTTTGTCATTGGCAACAGAATATTTACATCCTCATTTTTTACATTAAAAGCGGGTTTGACTGTGCTTTTATGCTTAGAAAGGTTACGCAATATTTGATAATATTACGTTCGTTTAGCGATAGATAAATATAACATAGAAGGTTACAAATATTGTTGTGTTCCCACGTGCAACAAGCACATGAAAAGTGCAATTTAAATTTTCTTAGTTGCTTTGTAAACCTTACAGAACTATATGATGCGATATATACTATGCGATGACCAGTCCAAGAATCTAATGGTAAAAGACTTCACGGTCCCGTGTTTAATACATATATATATATGTATATATATATATGTATTATATATGTATGTCTCTAGATCATTGACTGAACAGTTCACTGGTTAGTTTCCAGAATTGCAAAGCTTTAATAAGTATATTAGATGCGTAGAAACAGTATTAGCTTACTTACAAAGTTATACTAGAAACGAATGTTAATTAAAATTATAGATCTAAACATTTTACCTGAAGTAAGCTGGTAAGCTCGGTGTACTTAAAGTTTACCCCAACTTTCTTTAAAACTATAAATAGCAGAGAGTAATGCCGACCTTCTGCTGATGTCAGTGGAAGAATGGTGGTAAGTGTTACAGGAAAGTATCTGCACAATACATTCAACTTATTTGCACCTACTACCGCTAATGTGCGACCTGAATGTAGTTCTATATTAAAGCTACTTTCGTCGGTGTTGAAACGTATTTTGCACTGCATACTCATTCAACTTTGGTTTTACGACTTTCCCCAAGTAGATGCTGTAGTTCGGTTACTTTTCTTGAAACTATTCTGTGAATCCTTCTGAAATGCCAGTATGTATTTATGGGAAACTTCGAAATAATCTAACAGCACTTCGTTTGCCTCTAGAGCTCATGGTCGTAAATCTAAGTCATGAACTATATAAATTAGCTGCAAATTTAATTAAACTCATACCAGTAATAAATAAATGTTGAAACTATTTATGGTGATTGTGAATGTATTCTGTGCGTTCAAATTTATGGGATGAATGAAGGCTGTAATACAAAAATGCAGTAGGTCCGTTTCGAATGGATATAATTTCCAAGTGGATATAATCACCACAAAACGGATACTTATTCTCTGGCACTTAGCGGTGGGAATAAGGGAACGCCAATTAAACTTTCATTGCATCTAGTTTAATATATTTCGATAGCCCGAATTTCCAAAGGCCATGTCCATAAATAATTTTTATAATAACATTTAACATGAAATAAGTAACTAGAAATTGAAAAAGCCACGATTGTAGAAACCGCCCTATAAAGTGTACAAGTCCCCAAGGTTTTATCAAATTTGGTTTACTTGTTACAATAAAACTTTTTTATTATTATGTTTTCATAAAGTGCAGAATATATGAGAACTTTAACGATTACATTTAGATGGTACAGGTAATACGCGTGCATTCGTAAATACACGTGAATATATGTACATCCGTTTTTCCTAGAACTTATGTCAAGGATAACTGAGTATTTGTTTATCTTTTACAGGATACTTGGAACAAGGTCTCCTCGTTACTGATCCGCATAAGTTACGGATGCACTACTTCCAGTCCAAGAAATGGCGCACGGATGTCCTGTCCCTCTTACCCACCGATATCGTGTACTGCTGGTGGCCTCCCTACAACTGCTACGTGAAAGTGCCGTGTCCCGTCATTATCAGACTAAACAGACTCTTCCGCATGCCGAGACTGTTGGAATGGTTCGAAAGGACTGAAACTGACACAAACTATCCGAACGTATTTCGTATATGCAAGGTCGTGCTAGTAATTTTGGTGCTCATTCATTGGAACGCCTGTTTGTATTTTGCCATAAGTTACGCCATCGGTTTCGGTACCGACAGTTGGGTGTATAATTTGAATGGTACAGTGAATTCGACGTTAATGCGTCAGTACATTTATAGTTTTTATTGGTCGACATTAACGCTAACTACAATAGGTGAAACTCCGGTGCCTGAGAACGATGCCGAATACCTATTCGTTGTCGCTGATTTTCTAGCGGGTGTTCTAATTTTTGCCACCATTGTGGGGAATATCGGTTCGATGATTTCCAACATGAACGTTGCACGGGTGGATTTTCAGAATCGGATGGACGGTGTAAAACAGTATATGGCTTTTAGAAAAGTGGGACGAGAGCTCGAGGGACGCGTAATAAGATGGTTCGCTTACACTTGGGCGGAAAGTGGGGCCTTAGACGAGGAGAGAGTGCTTTCCGCTCTCCCGGATAAATTAAAGGCCGAGATAGCTATTAGAGTACACTTAGAAACTCTAAGGAAAGTGAGAATTTTCCAGGACTGCGAACCCGGTTTACTTGAAGCACTCGTATTGAAACTTCGTCTACAGGTGGGTTACCATTCTATTATCCAATTAAAATTATACCATCTGATATTACAAATTCAAGTTATTTCTAAAACATATTTTAAAAAATTGAGTGAAACCATTTTACTAATATACCGTTACTTTTGAATACACCAAACTAGCTTTAAATTCGTGAAGCTCTAATATGTGCTATCCAAAAGAAATTTTTTATTCAAACAGGAACGTTTCTAGTGAATTTAGATCTAACTTTGTGAAAAACATTAAAATACATGTAAATATTCGAAAAACAGTGCAAAAAAAAACAGTAATTCTATTAATAACTCAATAGTTAGATTCCAGGATGTAGTTATCTCTTAGAAGAGATCTGTATTCCAAAGATTTATCCATTCAAAGTATTCATTTCTCTTTAACTTTTGTTTCATTCTTAATCGTTCATTAAATTCGATGAATATTGAAAGAAATTCCTCCTTGTACACTAAATCCCAAAAGTAATGTGTAAAACGTAACTTTTTTTGTTAAAAAAAAACCGAGGTCAATTAGTATTTTATGATCCTTCTTCCAGCTTTTTGTTATATTTAACAGGATTAATAGGTGAGTAAATAAAATTTTAAAATGAAACAGAGTATATTTTCTTGAATAAATTAATAACTATTTTAAAAGCAAACTCAACGACACATTATGTTGTATAGGTACTGTGTTTAATATAAGGAAACTTGTAAAATAGAGACCTTCGAATGATCCCTTTATACTAATAGAACTCAAATTTTAACTTCCTCTCTATCTAACTTACTCCACGGAAAAAGAATTTAATATATTTTTTTGTAAATTCAATCACTTTGATCCCTGGTACGGCTATGTTGAAGTTTTCCAATAACTCTGCTTCTTTTCGTATCTGACGTATCAATCACATCTCTATATACGAAAACTTTACATCCGGCAAAACTTTTCTTTGCCTTGCAATATAACCTATATCTAATGTTGTCTTTTAGCTAGAAGTAAATTAAATTCAGAATCTAATTTACACTGACAACCGATACTTGACTTGATAAAATGCGTGTGAAACTCTAAAAACATATGACATTCATTGGTCATTACAGGTACTTCTTTATATACAAGCTGTTTCATTTTCGACCCTTACCGTGAAAATCTCGTTTAATATTGAAAATAAAGGGTGGGTTTTAGGGCTGTCGTAAACCGTATTTTTCAGGAACTAGGCACCCATTCAGCGCAATATCCGATTCCGGATATCCGGGTACTCAAAATCGAGTACCCGAAATCAATTAGAACCAATGCTAAAAATTTTGAGTACCTGAGTATCCGATTTCAAGCAACAGCTCTTCTAAGTTTAATGCTGGCAAAGTTGCTAAGTGTTGTGTTTATTATGAGCCCCGAGATTTTTAAAAAAACAAACATACCGCAGTGTCTTTAGTCACTGGGACGTTAATAGATCTATTGTAACAAAATGCCTTTGTGTGTGTTAGAATAGATGGAAGCTAATAAACGTTAATACTATTTCCATCAGTTCAGTACATTCTACTAAAATGTTGGTATCGTGTGCGAATGTTTTTTGCCGTGTCCAGATCTTCTTGGCATAGACGACAGATTTGATTTTCAGCTTTTCATAGTTTAAATAAGTGATATTTAGGGCTACCTATCGGAAATCCTGCCCTTTGCTAAATAATTGCGCTATTATCCAGGAATACTTTCCCAGTGCGACGTCCTTCTTCCATATCTTTATGGCTAACATATGTGGCTATTTTAAAGATCACAAAATTGGTTAGGATCAACGGAAGGCATGTCTTTAACCAGATTATCAGCCTTTTCATTTCCGTTGATCCCTTGATGGTTTGGGATCCACCGCAAAGCAACTTGGTTATCGTACCCCAAGTTCTTTAAGTTGTGTACACATTCGTGTATCAGACCAGATTTGTATATGTAGACCTTAATAGCCTTTAGAACTGCTTGACTGTTGCTGATTATACTTATAGTTGCGCTTTGTACGCTTATCTCGAGATTCTTTATGGCGCACAGGTTTAAAACAGAAACCTCTGCTTGAAATATGTTGGTGTGGAATCCTGTAGTCGTTTTTAGGTCATAGTTAGGCCCACTAATGCCTATACCTGTTCCAGCACCCTCTATTATTGAGTTCGGGCACCAAGCTAGGGTACCTCTTTTGCTTTGAGGTTCACTGGATGCCCACTCATGATGATCACCTTATAAGCCAAACCACGTAATGTTCGCGTTAACAGGAGTTTGAATAAAAACCAACACAATATTTTATAAATGGCAAATTGAAGATGTATTCGCAAAGTTTATAAAAATTTTGTATGAAAATAACAGTACCAGTAATAATAATAGGAAACAAAACAATATACCAACAATTACAATAAATGCTCTGGCACAATTTCGCACGCTTTTCGGCATTTTAAACAGCTCTTTGTATGGTTCTTCTTGCATTAACATTGTAGGGTCTACCTGAAAATTATTCAATGTTTTGTACGACATTTTTAACAATTTCCCATAAGAAACAATCCACAGGACTAAATCGGGAGATTTCGCCGGCTTCACTACTTCCAATCCAACTTAATGTTTCTTTATACATAACTCGTCCTACGAGACGATTTCCCAAAATGCAGATTCAAACGTTTAATCCAAAAAGATGTTATGGTCTCCTTGCTCTACTTTGTCCGGGATTTTGTATTACTCAACAATGCTTCATTTTTCTATTAAAAATTCCACTGTTGGTAAATTTTAATTAATTTGACCAGATGGTTTTGTTTAAAAAAGTATTCGTCGTTTTCTGATCTTCTCACCAACTACTTGCAGTATTCCAGGCATCTTAAACTATTAACAGGCTGTAGCTAACATGAATGGTTGTTTGGTTGGATGAGTCTGAGCCAAATTTCACTTAATTGACAATTATTATTTTCTACACGCCTAGAATAAAACTACTACACTAAGTGGTGTTACCATTTGAAGGCTTTTATTAATTTCCTTTCCTATGATAACGGAATTCTGTTCCTTCGTTATAACTACAATCCACGATTCAACATCTAAAACCGACCAAAAGAGGAATTCTAAAGCTATTTATTAATAATTGAATATTTTATTTATTCCTCGGTCCTTGTTCTGAACAGATTGCTTTCCTTACGAAATACCGCAAAAGAGATTAACCTGGACGTTGAGACTGAGAGAGGGTGCATAATAAATTTATCGAGAGCATTGAAAATCCCATGAAAATCTTAAAGAAGGTAAATTCCATTATCTTACTTTTGTTTCAAAACATTCGCCTTGAACTGCATTCAATTACCGCTTTATTAAAAGGCACATCTAAAATGTGCCAGGGATATATTATATTTAACATTCATGCACAAGTCATGCAAGTCACAATTTCGACAGAAGTAACTTTCTGGCAACTTCAGCTGCTGTTATGTAACGAGAATGCCATGAATTTTGTAGATGTATAGTTTATATAACTTCAAAATTATAAAGGAAATGTGTCCGGTAATATCAATATGATTTTTTTAAGTGAAGTGGCGGCCCAACGAGGTATATAAACTTTTCAAAGCTTGTTTTATCGTCATGAGCCTTTCAGTGTGTAAAGTGTTCCACGGCTTTGCTATGCGCCATAAAGCGCAATCAATTGTATCCCAACTGCGAATGGTGTATCGTAAGAAAATTTGATCCAAGCGAGACTCGAATACCCACCACCTAACTCTGCCCAGTCAGGCACAGGCCCTTTTACTACTAAACCCCGGGCCGTTAATAATAATAATAATAACACAACGGTAAGCAGCGTACTACAAGAACTTGTATTAGAAGGTATAAACCCTCTCTGGATGAACATATATGAGCAGAATGAAGCTAGGGAAAGTGTGACAGGGGTCTAAGAGGGTGTCGTGATCACCGCATGTATATCGGGAGGCTGTTAATGTGCTAGTTGGATTACCGGAAGGTCTTCGGCAGTTCATCGCGCAGGCTAATTGTAGTATACCTCTAGATGTCACTTTTTTATTTATTATTAGTAATAAAGGATATTACAAATTCGCAACGAGGAAAATTGAGAAAAATCAGTAAAATGCAAAAATTTTAATCGATTTATAAGAAATGTGTTAACGACCGTACTTTGGAAGGTGCGACTATTGCTGGGTTAAGGAAATTGAAGTTCTCTATATTCGTAAAATAGAAAATAATGGTTTGCCTTATCTTCCTTATCTATTCTTCACCGAAACATGGCTTTCCAATAATGTATATGATTTCGAAATTTTCACTCGATCGTTTCTTAAGTTGAGAAGTGATAGGTAGTTCAACGGGTGGATGTTGCGTGGTATTCCTGACTCTATCATTGCTTAATATTTCATCGCTAATTCCTTTTATAAACCCCACACCTTGCCCCTGTAAGCTAGGATTTTACACGTTTCAAGTCGCTTATGAGGATTATGAACTATTCCTCGAAGTCTCAACCCTGGTACTTCTGGATAAAACAAGTTGGTAGGTAACTTTAATTGCCCGCTGTCCAACTCACCAGACGCTATTGGGAAGTATATTCCTCTTTATGGTTACTTTTAGCCTACATCAATGTAATAATATTACTACCGTTGGAGAAAGACTACTTGATTTGATATTTTGAGATTGTATGTGCAACATTACTGTCTCCCATGATGGCGACCCTTTAGTAGTGAAAAATGTACATCACCCTGTACTAAGTGCTGTTTTGGGTCGTTTCGGTTCACTGTGAACCCACCCATCGAACAACAATCTTCGTTTCAATTTTCGCATTAGTAACTTCGCCATACTGTATGATTTACAGGTTGGACTTTTTAAAATTCTTGCATCCGGATGCTGAAGTAGTTGTACCTTATTTCTATGATAAACGTATGTTCTCGCCTTGGTATACAGCAGAAATCAAAAAATACTGCATCTGGGAGAATATTACTTCAAGAAATGGAAGAGAAGTGGGTTTTCCTTTCCTCTCACCGCAGCGAATAGATTGCGCAGTGAAACGTGTATTGTCTATAAAAACTATCAATCTGCAATGCAATCTAAAATTATTAACGACCCGTAGAGGTTCCGGAAATACGTTGCAGATAAGAGAAATACTACTGGAATTCCTAGAAGCATATCAAGCATGAATGAAGAATTTACGAAACCACGCCGCCGCTTGCCTTCACTTTCAATAACACATCCAAGTGTGTAACACTTCTGAGCACGAAATGTTTTGTAGCATAACGAAGCTTAAATCCACTTTCACGCCTGCATGGTTCCAATAGAAGGTCGTGCGGTAGTGGGGTAATAAAAGTAGTCGAATACTAATAAACAAAATAATTGATTTCAAATATTAATGTTTTGTTATAAAAAATATTGAGACCGAGACAAAATACATTCAATTACAATGAATTCAAAGCACGAAAGGGAAAGTATAAGAAAGTAAGATTTAAATGTAAATAAAATTTGCCACGAGAAAACGGGACCCCCAGTAATAAGGTAGAACTGAATATACGCTACATCAAATAACGAGAATTTACATTAATATTATCTTTACAAATATAAATGCAAAAGGAAAATATGGCCCTCATATTAATCTAGACGTAGCGACACCTTTCTGAATGATTTTAAGTCAATCGGATTTACAAATACAATATTATACTGTCGTCACAGATAATAAACAAAAGCAGGAATAGTGAGAGCACATAATTACTTGCGCTAAGAGAAAAGCTAACAAGCTAAACATCAATGTATTCATTCAATTCAAATTCTCTAGTAATAGGTATTTCCGGCTCAAATGAATACTGCCGAAATTCACCTACACGGATATTTTAAAAGGTGGTAGTCTACGACTCCCGACTAATCTTACAAAGACAAATGTAATTCTTAAACGTGTTATACCTACTGGAAACAATCTTTAGGATTTTTTTTTTTATTATAGTGTATATTATACATATTCCACATTTTTTCTTTTTTTTTTTATTTCACTTTAAGCGACGAGGAACATTCGCTTAAGAAAAAAATATAACGATTATATAAGAAATAACGATTATAAAAGAAATACTTTGTGTTGTAGGTTTTTTCGCCTGGCGACTACATCTGTAGGAAAGGGGACGTAGGAAAGGAAATGTACATTGTGAAGAGAGGACGCCTCCAGGTAGTTGCCGATGACGGAAAAACCGTATTAGCCACCCTTGGTGCTGGTTCAGTATTTGGTGAAGTAAGCGTTCTGGATATCGCTGGAAATAGAACCGGAAACAGACGAACCGCTAATGTCCGCTCCTTAGGCTATTCGGATCTGTTCTGCCTCGCTAAAGAGGATCTACTCGTCGCACTTGCCGATTACCCCGAGGTATTTTTAATAAGGATCTTACATATTTCTAATTTGTTTTTTTATGGGTGTAAAATATATTATACAGATCTTTTTAGACTCGCAGCAATGAAAACAATACTTCCCTCATTTACAAATGCGCAAAATATCACAAACTTTAAAGTATTTTACGAAATTTTCCAATATTTACCTTAGAAATGCGTGATTTCAATTATCTCATGTTATTATAGCACACTTTTCTGAACATCTAAAGGATGTCCTACGGTGAACTGTAACTAGAAATCTCCAGATTTGGTACACTGCACAGGAACGCTTGTTTACATCTCAATAACTTTCAAGGTTGTTAGTATCGGTATTATAGATATCCTATAAAACTTATTTTAAAAACTCGCATTTTATTCCAATAAATTATCAAAGATAAAACACATTTTTCAATTGAATGAGGTGATCCATGGTGTTCCAGCCACGGCTCAAGACGCACAGAAACTTGTGTAGATCGCTGTACGAAATTGGTTGACCGCACGAAACGCCGCCAAGCAATTATAAACCGAACTGGTACAAACTTTACATACTTACAAAAAAAACAATATTTGACTTTCCTTTTCCCTGACAGTCAGAGGAATATGACTACAGATGATATTTCAGTATGCCATCTTTAAAACAACTCTACCAACAAACTCGTTTGAATCACCTTCAACGAGGGTGAAAAAAAATAAAACCTGACCGGAAGTGGAGTTTCCTTTCTCTTGCCGCTGTAAATACATAGATGGAATGGAAGAGTAAGCAACGAATGGCGAACAAGATATAACTTGGACTAAGCAGATGATGCAACAAGCAGGATACCTGTTTTATATAGGTCTGCGACAGCAGAGCTAGACGTAAATACTGGAGTCAGAAGAATGGACCAGCAAAAACACATTTAAAAGTAGAAGACAATTGTTATTAATCAATCATTAGTAAATAGGGAAAAGATTGTCTTCTCTCCTCTGCACAACAAATTCAGTATAATGACGCAGTTTGCAAAAGCTCTAAATATAGAAGGTAACTGCTTTAAATATATTTGTAGCAAGTTGCCAGATCTATGTTACGAAAAATTAAAAACCGGTGTTTTTGACCGATCCCAAACAAGAGCTTCATTTTCTCAATTTTGAACGAATTTCCGGGAAAATTAGGAGCCATAAGCGATGAACAAAGAAAAAGACTTGAAAACTATGAAAGAGCGATACCAAAGGAGGTGGGACACACATATAATGGCTACCTACAATTGGAGTATTCAAAGAAATTATCCGTCCATGAAGCACTGGAGAATATCGTACAATCAAAGATTTCTTTCTTAAAAACGAGGAGAACTATTTATTTATAAATAATGTTTTACATTTGTTTATTACTATCTTTTAAAACCCATTAGATCTTTAGTTTTATACATATATTTGTATATATTTAATTCATAAATTTCTTCAACCATCATCTGCTTTCTAACCTGTGAAGTATGCTTTAAAGCAAAAACTGGATATAATAGGCAAAAGCCACCATGATCTTTAGATTCAACGCACCAAAATTTTGTAAAAACAAGTATCGGCTGTATCAGAAAATATTGTATTGGCCAGTGTAATCCAAACAAAAATTGACAACTGAAAGAGAAACTAATGCAAATCTAAAATTGTTTTAGAAAATTCACCTGTAAAAAGCACAAATAATTCCCACTGACTCACCCTCATTTTGTGCAGTTAGTATACTGGCCACTTAAGTTATTTTTATTGCAATAATTTTTAAAGATTTCACCCTCCAATATATCGTGCTCCTGTAAACATTAGAAGGTTTCTTAATTCTGTAAATGTAACACATTCGTTTCTTTAAGTAAAGCACAGTATTCGTATTGCTAAGATAAATGGTTACTATTAACACACCTCGCTATCTTAAAATTATACAAATTCACCATCTTAAAATTGTACGAATATCTCAATATTAGTAGCAAAAAAGTTCCGTTATGGTATGCCATCCTTACAATTTTTCATAGGAAGGCGAATCTATGCAAATAAGAATACTTTCACAAACGTATATATCCACGTACAATATATTTCTACTCAAATACGTTGAGCATGTTTACCTCTTCCAGGCTCGAGCGACGCTTATCGAACGAGGATGTCAATTGTTACGAAAAGATGGCCTTTTAGACGAGGACGCTTTGGAAAAAGCCAGGGAACGTCAAGAATCCATGACCGACAGTCTGAAGCGACTGGAATCGTCAGTAGAGAATTTGCAAACTCGTCTAGCTCGACTTTTGGCGGAGTTTACAGCGAGTCAAGCGAAGCTTAAACAACGACTAACTCGTGTAGAGCATAACGACAGGTAAATATAGCTTTTAATATCTGTGCTTTTGTATATCACTGATGATAATACACAGTAAGTAATTAGTAATGTTGAAAATGTAAGGACTATCGAATTACGGTGTAAAAACGAATAAAATATCTTACGTAATGTGATACTCATGGACCTCAATTAAATGAATTTAAAAAATTCTTTTAAACAAGATTTCATTTGTCGGTCACATAGAAGATATTCTCGTCAGTTTCGAAGTGTTCAATTTTTCATGTCTACTCTACATTATATCTACAATAACGTTCAGTAAATGCATTTTACACAAAATCAATTTGAAACATATTGTAATTTAAATGACTATATGATCAAAATTCAGACAGTTAACAATTACTTGTTGCTACAGTATGGTGTGAATGCTACAACCATCAATACCTGCAGTATATAACGATACCAACCTTAATTATCAGATGTTTCCCTGTGATTTTTGAACAAAATTTCTATCCAATCCAATTTGAACGAGATAACTAATTTGCCAATAAATTTTAGTATAACTAAAATATATTAATAATATCAAATCGCCATCAAGGCAGTAGTAGAAGCAAGAAATATGCCGCCATTGTCAGATTTAATGGTATTAATTTTAAGACGTGAATAACTATTTATTTCACTTAATTAGTGGAAAACAGAAGCCTTATCCATAATAAAGGAATACTAAACAGTGTATCGCATGATTGGTGGTCCGTCAGATGCACAATTGTGGACGAAAAAAAAATTTATATGAACTAACGTATACATTATTCCAGTATTGGAAATAGCAGTAGTGTTCTTTTGTAAACAAACATAATTTGATTACATCAGCAGTCAGCATGTGTTTAGGCAGGGGTTCTCAAGAAAAACAGAGACTGTGGAGTGAGGTCAATGTATAAGATGGGTATCGGTGAATATGTAGTGCTAATTCTTTCATTTCTACCAACAAACATTTTTCACCTGGTAGTAACGGGTAAAATTAATGATTGGATGGTATCTTTTTGCAACATAGACGATTAGTTGTTAGAATTGGGAATGTCAATCATGGGAATTCGATACTGATATAGGTACACCGCAAGGTTGCGTTTTTAGGCCTTTAATCTTGTTTCTATTTACAAATGACGTGCCTGAGCATGTTCTCTATGGTAAGGCCTTTCTGAATGCTAATGACTGTAGCATTATTGTATCTGATAGAGATATTAACCCTTTTAATTTAAAGATAAATGCCGTAATGAGAAGATTCTCTGATTGAAAGATAATTAATAATAAGTTATTAACCATAAAAAACAGTTATTAACTTTAGTAATCAAATCTTTCGCATTTCTAAGCAATGCAAACTATTAGGTACTTTCCTCGTTGCAATCTTACCGAGAATGATCAAATTAATTATGTGTCCAGTAGGCTTCAGAAGGCGTATTTCTTGATAAACACAAGGATGTGTTGTCAACTGAGGCATTATGGAATTACGCAAATGTATATAGTGTGATTTATTATTACTGTCTAGGGTCAAGCAAGAGACAAGATTTCTTATTGCAAACACGAATAATACCACTGATATTTGGCCTAAGTTACCGTGAGTCTTAGAACTTATGATTTATTAACTTTATTTTCGTTGTACCTATACAAACTCTTAATGTATAAATATGTATAATAATAATAATAAATAATGTTTTTCAAAACAAAAGTAAATTTCTAACTCACACAGACATTCGTAATTACGAAACTAGGAACAAAAACAAAATCGTTCAAACTAAAGCCAATCGCACTTATTATACAAAATCACCAATGACTGCAGGTTCCAGAATTTTTAATGGACTCCCATCGAGCATCCGGGCCTCGATTGGTGTCGCAATTTTTAAACGTAATTTAAAACAATATTTGATCTAACGAAGCTGTTAGAACTGGTCGAAATATGAATTTATTGGTGAGCGGGTTTGCAAATATATATGGAAAATCAGAGTTGTAAAAGTTCAAAGATGCACTAGTCAAATATTTTAAATTTGGTTAGAAGTAATAACATAATTGTTGTATCAGAATTACAATTGGAATTCAAAAATGTAGTGATATATTAGTTGCTCCATTTAAAATAACAAAGTCGACAACCACTTCCGGTACAACCGGAAGCCTTGGCTTATTGAAAACATTTAAGTTAAATACTACATTTAGGCTTCAGTATATTGCCAAATTTTCAGAATTTGCCGGCATATATTGATCGATGCAGTTCCGCGTGGGACCTGTATATATTCACCTTCGTTCTTCTATTTTCACCTACCAATGCGCAACGCTATGTTGTTTTAAATTTGGCCTTTCTTTAGATTTTTAATATAGTCGGCTGAATCTTCTGGATACCTTTCTTTGTCAAAAGTACAATCCATTCTTACTATATTTTGTATTAAAGTTTTTAATTTCAATCCAGTAAATTATTTCTAAAGGATGAGCTCCGTGCAAAATACCCTCTCGCGTTTTTCCGGATATGTAACCATTTTTAAGTTTTCCTTCACATACCTGTTTACATGCTATTTTCGACACTAAAGCAGTTCCCACAAGAAATGTCTCAAAGGAATTCATCATGCTAAATTCATAAAAATAAATTTTCTTCATTAATCATTCGTTTTTCGTTTTTTTTTTGTCTCGTAAGAAAACTAAGCTCCCGGAAAGAATTTTAGTTTTAGAATTTTTACGGAGATACAGGAAATCATAACAATCCGAACACAGCCTATAGTTGTGAAGAAGGGATCGCTGATACCAATCGCACAATTTAGTAAAATTAAATCCTACCAACAATTACACAATTCAAAAAGGGTCCGCTAGTGCTAAAACTGCTTTTACGAGCGAATATTTCGCGAGAATTAGGGTTACATTACTAAAATATTGCATGGAATATACAAAATTCGATTATATTGCCGCAAAAACCATTGATAAAGTCCAATACACGGAAGGCAATTTTTTAAAATTAACGACTCTTCGAGTTATAATGGATTTATTACAAGTGCCGTAAATTCTCTCAAAACGCCGGCAACCATGCATATCGAGATGAATTTACATCTCGTGCATTGCATGTACATCTATAGCGCGATTTTTCGTTCTCTCCTTGGGGACACGCTCATTTCTTCTTAGATCACCATGACAACTCTGGTGTTCTTTAAAACTACCGACGTCATGCTACGTTAATAAATCTCCTTGAATCTGGATAATTTTAGTTTGGAAACAGTTTAATATAAATCCAGACGGTAGGATTACGATTCAGTTAACTGTGAATTAGTAACATGCAGATCTCTTAATCCTTGTTTCCTACACACGTGACCCACTTTACGCTTTAAAACTAAAAACAACTCATCAATTGGTACTAATAGAACAGAACACGCGATTATTGGATATTCAGTATCTTTCTCCCGATAAATGCACACACGTAAACTACATTGGCAATAAGTATTCTGGACAATTAATACATGTATATACATTTATTAATTATTAACTCGCCATATGGCGAGTCAAACCTTCAGCATATTGAACATAGCAAGTTATGTAGGAAGACAAAGTTATGTAGGAAGTATAGGACGAGATCCCCTGCGCATGCTACAATTTAAACGGCAGAAATTAGCATTTTTAGAAAAAAAAAATACTTTGATTAATATTTTTTACGAACTAATTTTTGGTTATAACGGCAGTTCAATTACATTTTCGGTAACACTGGGAGTGACGTCAACTTTCTTATCTTAAATTGAACCAATATATTTTTGCGATCTTAGAAAGACAATCTAAAGACGAACCCGACGATACCTGCAGTATATATCTTTGTACTTAAGAAGTATTGCGATATGCAATCTCCGACGTAAATTACTTTCCGTTATCACGAGGAAATAAAGTAAATGACCTAAATCACACTTACGTGCCTCCAATCAAGGCAGTAATGATTGACTTATGTAATCGGTATTAGGAAAAGAATCTTTCCATCTCTGTAATTTTACATATCACTGCACTATATCTATTGAAGCTAATGCTTTCTATAGAAAGGATATATAACAAGCTTTCTTACTTACTACCAACTACAATCGTATAGGTTCTTTATTAGTTGGTCGCGTCCGATATAACTAAATAAATGCAAAGAGTATACAATATATTCTTGGAGTGTATCTAGAGCAAAGGCTCTATAGGAAGTTACGGATTGATGTCTAAAGCAAGTCCGGTGGATAGGCAATTCATTGTATCGAGAAGAGATTACATAGGTACGTTCAAAACAAAGCACATATATGTTCTATGCCTTTTCATTCTCTTATCAAACTTCAATCACCTGGTCAGAACAGAAACTCTGAGACCAAACGGTGACGATATGGTATGAATGCGACATTCGATTATACCTAATATCTATACATGGCCTGATCGCTAAGATTGTAACCTTCCAGCGGCACGCCAGGATCGTAGTAAGATGTACGTTCGCACAAACAGACAGCCGTCTGCGCGGAGTAAACATTAATATCGATCAATAATCGGAAAAGCATGATGAATAAAGTTCTCAATTTTCCGTGCGCCTCACGAAATTAACAGAGTCTAGACAAACTCGTGTTTTGTTGACTCTCCGGGAAACCAGCAGGCAACACGAACCCATTCTCATGAGACGAATAAACACGAGTCTGTCTAGTCTCTGCTAATTTCGTGAAGCGCACGGAAAGTGGCGAACTTTACATACCACGTATATATATTTATCCTTTACCCACAATAACTGATCCAGTCCTGCCGCGCCGCCGAGAGTTATAACTCTGCTGATCACAGAGTAGTAGTAACCAGAAGTAAAACTCTTGTCAGAAGCTTTGATCTTTTCTATAATCTTAGCGATATTCTGTCTGGTTACAACTTTCAAATGCTGAAGCGGGAGAGTAGTTTAACAGAACCCGTTTCCAAAACGCTTTAAAATATATTCAAAACTTTTCTAGAATTCGAAAAGTTACGAGCACGACACTAAATCGTTTTAAAAATAAATGCATAATGGAGTATATTGCAGTAAATGTGTATGTTGAACTCAGATACTGGATTCGCCCATTTGCCGAAATAAATATTCAGTTCGTGATATGAATAAACTCAAATGATGGGTTGCTGAAAATATATTCTATTTCGACATTCGTGTAAAGTGATTTATACATTTCGCGAACTTAGCAATCCGTACCTGCTTAATTGAGTTTGCTATTCATTTTATGTTTAGTCTAAATTTGTATGTAAAGTATAAATTTAATGGACATGAACGAAACAGTTAAATAAATAAATATGAATTCTATGACATTGCATACAAAAAATATAAAAAGATTATAAGTGAAGGAATGCTTGCACCTCGAAGTTATACGTCAGAAAAAAAGAACATTTATTTCTCAAAAACATATTAGAACAATTAAAAGTTTATTAAAAGTCTGTAATAAATATATCCCATTTATTGCAACAAGAGTAACTACCATACCACTTGCTGTTACATTTGACATTAGCTGAACTTTTTATTATGACATTGTTTCTCGCACTTGCATCTTATGAATATGACGTTGATGGAATATCTTCCGCAGTTACAAATCCACTTTGAGGCAACTGTAAGCAAGAACTTCGCTTGTACACCAAAATAAAAACTAAAATATTGCAAACCTGATACTCAATTCTAGCATACGTTTTCTCCAACACCATTATCTATGCCTAGTTTATAAAAACCTTCTTCGGAAAGTCATAATATTTCTAGGTGCCTCGCATCCTCATTTTTCGTTAGGAATTTTTACAATTGCAATCTCTTTAACAGTAACCAGCGGAAACTGCCCACCGTTCTATTTTCCTCTATTAATGCGGCCTGGTTATCAAGTTCTCTGAACAGTGGCCAGTGCATTATGCTGTAGACTAAAGTGTGCTGCACAGCGGCTTCTCATTGGCTCAACCGGTTAACGCCCAACACACATGCATTGGACGAAGTGAAATTATTTTTCGGCTTCTCAATATACAATAACACTTTGTCATAGAATTCAAATTTATTTACCGACGATTTAACAACATAAAATGAATAACAAAGACGCTACTGGCCTCTGTTTCGTTTCACATAATTCAGCAGTCAAATGGCAATTGATCTGCCTTTTCTAATTCCTTTTATGAATCTTTCACTGCTTTGATGCTTCAATTTAAAACTGTCGAATGAATTATAAATTTCCCAGCGGAGTTCTATTTTGTTTTTGGTTCGCTGTTAAGAGAAGTAATTACTCCGAAGCGAGTATACAAAAATAAATTTCGGGTGTAATAGACCAGTCCGTTCGCTAACGGTCGTAGCCTAAGTAAGCACGGTAAACAACACATAAGTATCGGCAACCTCCGCACCACACAAGTTTAATTTATTATTTAGTAATATAATAATTAGTCCGGGACGGCCGTTTCGAGGACACGAATGGTCCTCATCATCAACGGTGACCGCATTCGGTCACCGGTTGATGATGAGGTGCGGAGGTTGCCGATACTTATGTGTTGTTTACCATACTACGCCACAGTGCTTGCTATCATTATCTAAGTAAGCACGATTACAAAACACGATTGCAAAAGCCCGTATACACAATTTTTTAACATTGACGTATTTACATCGGTTGTAATAAATCCTGCTTAACGATGTCATATATAACTACTCATTTACAGAAAAAAGAACTCAAACGAGAACAATTTATTGTGTAAGTAGTTTTATTCATGTTTTTAACGTATAAAATAATTTTGGACTGCAACGTAATCGAATAAAATGTCCTTGCGGATAGATGCCCGCATAGATGCGCATGAGGAATAGCTTTCAGCTGTTATTCGTACGGAGTGTTGTAACACAAAAGGGCTCCCCGTTTTTTCTTCTTCTTATGAAAGAAAAAAAATACTAATTAATATATACTACGACTACAGAAAAGAAAAGAAAACAATTGTAACACAAAATGAAACGAAAAAGAAACCACCACTTCTCTTGAAATTAAAAAAAAAATAAGTTCTGATAGAAAATAAGACAATTTCCCTTAAACTTAAAAAGGAAGAAGGTGGGAATCTAATCTAACAGCTTGATTTCTAGGTTATTTTCACCGATTTTTTGAAAAAAATCATAAAGATAATTGAAGGTATTTTTCAGAATATTTCAAGTGTCTTTAAAAAAAATTTGATTGCTATAATACGACAAATCAGCCTTATATACTAGTTTTTTAAATGGGTATCGAAAGAGAAGGCATTACGCGGTGCCCATGATTGCGAATTCTTAAAATAGATGAGTTTGGCTATCGCCTGAACTACAAGAAAATAGAAATATTGAAAAGAAACAAAATAGTGCCGCACTGAAAATTTATTTCGTAAAAATAAACATTTTAACTTTGTTCTAGATCAAATGAACCACACGTGTGCTTAAGTATGCTCAAGATTGCTCAACTAGATTTTGAGAAATCACAGATACCGACAAAATCAACTGTTCGAAAATCGTTGTATCCGAATGAACTCGTGATTATTTCCTACCTTTTTTGTCTATTGTGATGCGCAAAGTATTAAGGCTAGTACACAATGGAGATACTTAAGACTTAAAACGTAAGACGTAACACATAAAAAATATTCGGTTAACGCACGAAAAATTTACTTATGTCCGTTCGTTGCACGGAATGCAAGTCGGAACCTTGGCGCTTAAGCCCCTAGATGACGCCCAGGTTCTGTATCTCTTTAACCATTGCGAATTCGCAAACATTGTCTTACCTGCATATTTTATAGATCAAATACTTGCGAAAAATGAAATAAATGAAAATTCGAACAACATTGTAAATAATTAACGCTATGAAAATTAAGTAAACGAAAAAAGAAAAAACTGAAACAGTTTGAAATACTAGGTACAGATTTTGGGTTCCCAGTGAAAATAAAACAATAGACAACAAAAAGAAGTACAGTTGCTAGAAGGTATAGTCAAAATAACATTAAAACATTGCCAAGAAGTACTGCAATGGAAACTTATTTAAAATAACTATACTATAAATTATATCAGTAACGAATTTATTTTGTTAGCAAGAATTGCTTTATTGTTTATTACAGAAATATATATTTTTTATTCTTTATTATGTTTTTCTAAAAAATACGTGCACTTAGCCAATATTATGTATAAAGATCGAACAAAATTTATCCATTCAAAAAATAAATATAAAATTCTCGGTGGAATAAATACATGTAAAATCATTTAAGTAGACTACTGCAAATACGATCCCTTAAAGCTTTGCCTCGTTGGCTATCCATTTCTTTACTATTTTCAGCTTCTCTAGTAATCACTATCTGGGTTTCCTCTAGAGCATCCTCCAAAAAAATAAAAATCTCTTCTAAAGCAGATAAATGTATAATACACAACAAGCCCGAATTAAGTGACATGTATATTTAACGCTTCTTAATTTATAATAGTACATCTGTCTGGATCTTTATTTTAGGAGACCAAATGTATTTTCAATGTCAACTCTGTATTGACTTAGTTTATAATTATATATAGATATAATTCTTTAGTGCAGGAGATACCATCCAAAATATATTTTCCTGGAAGCAAAATATCACTTCAAGCATTACAAAATTTATGTCACACTAGTGGGTCCGTAAACACGAACATATATCTATGTAATATTGCCAATTTCTAAGAAATGCTTGAATTTCTAAAAGCCCCGGCATCGTGGACAAATCCAGGGTACCCAGTAAATATGTCCATGAATCTCTTTCCATCATTATATATTCCTTAAATGAAGATGAATACTGAAAAATCTCCTTTCCCATTTACGTAATCACTTGCTGGATCACTACGAATATGTGTACTATCAATAGATCAAATGATAGGCTGCAGTTTCAGACATTTCCTCTTTATTACTCCATTTAATGTGCTTTTCAGAAAGACCGCTTATAAAAAGTGTTACTCTTCGAACTATTCGATGTACAATAGACATCAAAACGAACTCCCAAATCACAAAATGAGACAGATTTATGTCCCGCAAACCATAAAAATAGCAGTACATGAAGCTTGCATGTTTTACTCTATTATTTGTTATTAACTTTTTATAAAATGCACTCTTTTTATACTTATGTACTTAAATAAATTCTTATTTATTCTGAAATGTTTAATATTATAATTCTTTAACAGTTTTCTCTACATAATTTGTTATTAAATATGTGTTCTGCTTATGCAACATGCTGGAGATAAATTGTGTTTTCACCGAAATCACTATTAAAACTAGAGACGCGTTACACCAGTCACACGTTTCTTTGCTCGTTCCTCATTCCATTCGTAATTATGGTGTGAATTACACAACACTAGAAAGCGAACGAGTGAACCTACTGATTGTTTCACTATTTTGTGCTTTTTCCTCAGAGCTACAAGCCAATCACGTTACTCTCTACCATCGCCCCGGGCTGCACTCGAACACCTATTCTACCTATTTTATCTAGTACTGAGTACATCGAAAGTAACAGAATTCTGCATCTCTTCTCTGATAGTAAATACTGTCTAAAAAAAACTAATGTTCCTCAAAAAATAAAGTAAAACCGTAAAACAAGAGACGAAGAAAATCCTTTCGAATCAATAAACGATACTTATTTGTATGCAAAGACGTTAAACCTGAACGAGATTTTTGTTTTATATTTCAGACCCGCTCCGCATGACGCATCGAACGAAACTTTAGCAGTTCCACCGGCCCGCAAACGACTACGTTCGTTCGAAACCAGAAGGACTCCCTCTACCGAAGGACGACATAAAACCATGTAGCCATATGTAATTTACGCATATTACGTTATTTTTACGTTGCGATTTTACCAAACCTTTCGGGCAAAATCTCGTACATATATGGAGTTTTATTGTACGTACGATTTGATTTCGTTTTAGTAGTGTGGATCTTCAGATTTTTCCAATCATTTATTTTCTATTACTTCGTATTCTAAAGCAAAATGAGTAAACGTGTAGTGCATATGTGCAAAACATAAGGAGGTCTCTCGAATTGTTATCATCAGCCGCCAGTACAAAGAGAGTACAAAAGAAAAAAAATTTAAATTGACTATATATATTATAGCAATTGTACCTTCCAATTACAAGTATGTATACAGCAAACAACATTTATTACATAATTTTACTGGTTATAATTTCTTAATGTAATTTTTAACGGTTTTATTGCGTTCTAGTCAGTTGCAGAAGTAACTAGAAGCTAGAACATTCAACAAACTTACTGAAACGATAATAAAGTAACAGATACAGGATATTTCAAGGCAAGTTTAAATTATTAAAGTATTATTTAATACTAAGGCAATAGAAAGAGCAAGAGTTAACAAATCTTATATCAATTTTGAAACTATATCTCGGTTCCAAATATACACAGGATCTTCCACTTAAGACATTAAAAGATTTCACAGTTGCCACCTTAGGATAATTCTAAAAATTTGTAACGGACAATGAGCGCATCTGCTCTGTTAGACTCTGTTAGACCCCAAAATAAATTGTAGTCGCAAACTCCTGAACTGCACAAGGTAGTAATGGAAAATTTTCGATTCCGATTGTATTTTATTTAGAAAATTAGCTACTACAATGTTACCGCAGAATATAAGGTTTAAGCTGCCATCAATATAAACATCATTCCAAGCTGCAATTGTTCATTCATATTTGGCACAATTTAAATCCATAACAATACTAGCAATGCAAAGGTTATCGGTTAATACACAACTTGTAATATTGCACATTTGGAATCAACTTGAGGACTAATCCAAGATAATAACCATTCCTATAACTCATGGTATTGGTAGAATTAATTACGACAAAAGCAATGTAAGGAGAGAAAGCACTATCCAGTGGACATATGTATTTCTGGCTAGCGTTTTACCTAACTCAAACCGATATTTGCGTCTCAGCTTATATCACTAATCTCCAAACCAGCGCCATCTAGTGCCAAGGGATACAACCATGGCGTCTAGAAAGCAACGACAAAAAGTCGGGTTCAGATACCAGATCAACTCTGGAGCAGCTCCTGGGCTCCCAGTCTCGAAATTACAGCACGTAAGTGCTCTGGTACCTGCACGCGTAAGTGATTCCATATTAAAAGCACGTAAAAAATATCTAGTAAGCAGATACATGTTCGTTGGCTAGTGCTTTCTCTCCTCTCATGGCTTTTGCCTTCGGCGATTCCATCAATGAAATTAGCTATATTAGCATTATCGCTAGTTATTGCTCTCGGGCCCTTTTTCAATGTATTTTTACTACATCTCGAGGACTATTGAAAATTATGGTCATAATGTTTATATGTATATTTGGAATCGGAATGCAATAAACTGAAAGATCAAATCAGAAAGTTTCTTTTCAAAGAAAGCTTACGCTAAAATTTTAATTCGAAGTATTCCGAAAAATGTTAACACTTTGGTAAGTTGCTTGCAAAGCTAACATTAACGGATATAAGGTATTGATTAAGTTATAAAAAGAAAGAAAACGTCCTGTGTTTTAACAAGTTTAGCATTTAAACTACCTCCTATGGACCAAATTCTTACATATCTCTATCTAGCAGGCTGCAGAATGAAACACACCTCCAGTTATATAAATATATATTGTATATGCGCTATTTTAAAACGTCATTGGCAATTGGCAATGTTCGCAAAATACAACTTAACTGCCAAAATCACACACTTGAGCACCACGATACTGAAACATTGAAACGCTTCATTATCACACTTAGAACAATCCTTCACTAAGAAGGAAAGCTCTCCAAGTGTCAAAATCAGAATAATTTAAAATCGGATGAAACTTGGTAGAGACGCAGAGCAGAGAACAGCAACCATTGGGATGCGAACTTTGAAAAATGAATTGTGGAGAAACATGGTCCTTTGGGCATCCATACAGATATACTACTTCTCTTATTACATATCCGTTTAAATTGGGAGGATTGGCAAGAGGAAAAGCTAAGCTAAGCGCGAGGACGCATAACGACCATATGATATTTCCCGTCTTTAAAAATTTGTTTACTTGTCGACCTAATAAAATATTTTTGTACATAAGTTGACCATGACCGCTGTAGGGTATGTTCTGATATGCAATAGAAAACTTTCTTATCGGCGAAAGTTGATTAATTTTCATTTTTTTCGATATAGTTCTCGAGTGGTAAGAGCTAGAGGTGGTGTGCAATGTAGGAGTTACTTGATATCGGAAATTCCCTCATACCATGGTACTGCGGAATATACAGAGTATTGCACTTAAATGCTTGTGTGATGGGCATATTTGTGTGCACATTATGTCCTGTTTGGTGTTACTTATTTCAGAAACACTCTGTATAGCAGTAGAAGTATATACAATTTGAACTAGATTTAAACAGCAAACAACTTTTATTTTAAGCTTTTTCAGTACTATTACAAATATAGCTGTACCGCCTTATGAAGGAACATCCGATATCAAGTAATTCTTAGATTTAAACATCACATGGAAAAATATGAAAGTTAATCGATTTTCGGAGGGGTATTTCGCCCATCCCTATCAAGTTTCGTCCGTTTCTGAATTTGACTGAATTCTTGTAAGAATGATGTACACGTTACGATAGCTAAGCCACCATCTTTCGAATCTTGTAATCAATGCTAGTGAAGTGTTGTGGTAAGAGAAATAGCGTTGTCTATTAAACTACTTCTGGTACCTCCACCAACCTATGTTATTGATTTAATATTACAGAAAACTACATTAGATTATGGTTCCTTCGTACACACGATGCGCACCAACCACGTTGTCCGAGTCAGGTGCAAAGTGCAAACATCGAATGTATTTCTTAAAGAGATACCATTACGTAGAGTAGTAAAAAATGAGTTGGAAAAATTACTTTCTTTGCTCACTTAAATCCTCACGTATATGAAATTAAAACTGGTCTCTGTATTTGCTAAAACTACGCACCGGATGGAGCATTAGTGCGAGATTGTTCAATGGGACCTTTATATAATTATAATAGGCAAAACCATATACAAAAGTCATAGATATACGAGCCCTAGTAACTATATGTTCAGACGATGTACGACACTTCTCAAAATCGGCTGCTCGGAACCGAATATTCGAAATCAGATAGAACCGATACTTAAAATTTGGAGTAGCCCCGTACCCGGTTCTCAAGGTTCTCAAGCCCTGGTTAATACTTGACATGCAAAGCGAAATAGCAAATATTATGCAAACTACAGACTACAAACTGCAAAGTGTTGCAAACGCCTTTTTTGTAAATATTTAAGTTAGGGTATAGGTAATTCTATATAAAGTAGCCCTAGATTCTCGAGTACAAACCAAATATGTACATACTTCATTGAAAAACATGACTTTGACATGTACCTTTAATTTTTAAATTATAATCTTCATAACAAAATAATAAAAATATAACAAATTTGCTGACAAATAAATATTCCGACGCTAATATTTATTGACTTTGAAATCAATATTCTGCATGCACATATTGATAAATCTAGTATGTTTAGACTTGGAGAGACAGCTAGTGTTGATGTCCGTGGGCGTCGTGTTCTGGTCAAGATTTCCAGAACTAACACGCTAACTTACTACTAATACAAACCTAATGGAATCACCAAACAAATTTAAATATCTCCAGGGCATGCTGTAAACTACGGCTGCATAAATCTGTTTACAATTCGTACTACAACATAAAAACTAATGATTCTTTTATCAGCTTTCTTTAAAAGCGAAGAAAACGCCATTATTAACAGCCACCCAAAAAAATACCATTTGAACTGGGCAAAATCCAAAATATTCTGAACAACGGAAATGTCGACTAATGTTATCTTCAACGACAAATCAAAATTTAAGTTAACATATTTTAACAAGAAGCTTGATTCCAACAGCAGAACAAAGTTTTGGAAAAAAGTCTTATATGTCAGCTAGAAGGTGGACCCTGCCACACTTCGAAAACAACAAAAGAGTGATTTAGGACCAAAACATAAAAGTTTTATCACGGCCATCAAGTAGCTCCGATTTAATGTCATTGAAACTTGATGGAATCAGATGAAGCAGACTTGGTGTAACGATCCTCAGCAGTTGCAGCATTAAAGACAGAAATCACTAACCCTCTGATATTGCAGGATTTTTGCAGATTCCATGCCAAAACGCATACAAGCCGCCATTGCCTCATTAATATACGATTTAAGTGTTCGCATCCGAACATACAGTTGTTAGGGCTCGTACATTAGTAGTACAAGCCGACATCATTTTGACATATACAGGATGAACCAACAAAAAATACATGCTTTTTAATAGAATTACCTATACCTAACCTCAGTTGTTTTCGATATATTTACGAAGAAAGGAAGTTACAATGCTCTGCAGAAATATCTGTAGTTCGCATAATATTGGATATTTCGGTTTCCACGTCGAGTATTAACTAGGGCTGTTACTCGAAACCGCATACCCGGCTAATCGAAATTTTTAACGATTCTACCCGATTTCGGGTATTCGGTTCCGAACACCCAGAACTCGAAGTTTCGGGTATTCGATTTCGAGTATTTGGTTTCGGTTCTCAAGATCGGGTACTAAAATATAAACAGAGATATAGGTAAAGTAATCAAATAATTAACAGGCTAAAAAAATGTTAAATAATTTCTAATGTTATGGAAAGGTTTTATGTGTATGGATTTGTTAACTTAACTACCCAGTTTTCTTCAAGGTTCTAGTTATTTCCAATACTATTTATTGGCTATAATACTATAATGTACTATTTTGTAACTACAAAAGCGTCAATATTACTAAAAAGGGAAAATACAAGAAACAGAATTTATATGAAATAGCACAAATATCACTATGTACACATATTTGATTGAAGATTTGCACATATTATAGTCCATAGAAAGTATCCGGAAAACAAAAAGCATAGCTATAATTTTACGGTATATATTTTTATTACTTGAATAATAAAATCACAACAAATAATTCATCTCATTTACTAATACAATCTCCATTTTACTGTGAACACTTAACTAAACGTTTAAGTAATCCCGACACAAGGTCAACGCTATACTTTTCGGTGATAGCGGTCCAGGCTTGTAAACCTGACCGAATCAAACCTTCTTTATTTCGTGGTGCTGCTCGTTCTACTTCAATTTTCATTAGTCCCCATATATTTTCGATGGGACTGAGATCTGGGGAAGCTGCTGGTTATGGAATTGTTGCCAAGTTTTGTTCTAGCATCCAAGCTTTAGCGTAGGCAGAAATATGGCATCTTGCATTATCCCGTTGAAAACACCACCCTTTGGGATATAAAGCACGAGGCGTTTCAAGAAGAAAGCCATTAAGAATTTCACAATACTTTGCACTATTAACGGTGCCATCAATTATACAGAGAGGTGTAGCTAGCACCACGCTGAGAGACTGCTGCCCAGTCCATTATATTTATGGGAAATTTGGAAATTTGAACGGTGAAATTTTCTCTTGATAGGATTTTAAATGATTTGCACCAAGCTGAAAACAACTTTCGTCAGATATGAAAACATCACTAAAATTATCGTCTCGAAATCGTTGGCAAAAATCTATTTTTCATTGCTTTTGTAGAGGTGTCATTGCAGGGATTTTTTTTTGGTTTCCTTGATAAGTAACCTTGTCTTCTCAGTGAAATGCGGACAGTTTTTGGACACACTCTTATTTGACGTTGATTTCCAAATCTGTTAGCCAGTTTTCGAAACCCTAGGCGCGGGTTTTGTCGTCCTAAAGTCACTAAAGCGTTTAGATTGTTTCCGCTAATCTTACGCGGCCTTCCAGAAACTGGTCCATGGCTCATATGTCTCCTATTTTTTATCCTCTTTATTGTCTCATATACTGCACTTTTTCCGAGTTGAGTCAATTGCACTAATTTTTTAACGTTTTGAACACCTTTTCTATACAAATATTCCACCAACTTTCTTCTTTCTACTTGCGACATTATTTCACAAATATTAAGCCTGTTGATAATCAACAATATTTGACAGCTGGTGTTGTTATATGATTTTTGCCATGGTCTACAGTCGGCACAACCTACTTGATGCATTACTTTTGTCTTAGGATGTAACAAAAAAGAAATATATTAAAATTAAGAAAAATAATAAATTCCGGATACTTTCTAGACGGACAATATAATTTGAAATGTCCCGGTTTGTGTATAAACTTTTATATATAATATACTAATTATAAGTAAATAAAGTCATTAATTATATGTCAATTAGAAGAAAACTTATTTACGATCTTAAATGTAAATAACTAGAAATTTATACCTTTCGGTCAGATATATCGAAAAAGATACTTTAGGGTAAACGTAAAACATGGAACAAAAGTGCATATCAAAAATGCTTCTTTGATTAGAGAAAGGAAATATTTATAACTGTAATTTAATCAAACTGTACAACACGCGGCATTCCTCGAATTTTAATATAGTTAAAGCTGAGTGTAAGTATTGCTTTATTCCAAATAAGTAAAGTTCTAAACTAAAGGCAATTTCAATAAACTTGTTTTCATTAGTAGCAGCGATTGGCAATGTGAATGGGATTACCTTGCACGATGGGATTACTCTCATTTAAAGTTGTGTACAGAACATTCCCTGAACATCATTAGCAATTTCATTTGTATGTAACACATATTTTTTAATTTTTTTTCCATGTTGGTTTATTTATTTTAAACTTAAATAATAGATTTTTAAGTGAGTAGTGCACCTTCGCATAGTGCCAGTCGTAAATTGTGACGATGAGGAAAACATTTTCTGTATTTTAAGTTATTTCTGAATTCTGAATTCAAGAATCTTAGTGATAGTTAGCTCATCAATTTTTTTCATAATATGATTATTATTCGACTCCACTGCGTTCGAAATGTTCACTTTGCGAATCTAGCGTTCGAATTATGAAAACTAAACTGTGCTTTTGGAAAATACATACCCTCGATAGAACAATAAGCTATGATGCATCCCATTCACTGTGCTGATTATTACCATTTCACAAATGTTAAGGTAACCATCTTAAATTAAGAAACATGCCATAAGCAACTAAAATCAAAGTTGTTATTGAGATGTTGATTGTCACATTAAATCGCAAATCACCAACTGACCAATAACACCAATTTTTGAGAACTTGCACGCCTCAAATTCAATCATTATTAAACATTATTAGCACAAAAAACAAAAGTGCTATATTACTGCTATTAGTTGTTTAAAAAGTAAACGCCTGTATTCTGAGAATATCACTCTCTGAATTTAAACACTGCATAACTTATTTATGTTTCTTAATTTATTCATTGCAACGACCGTAAACGCACCGTTTATTAAAATAGGTGCAAATTGTTTTTAATTTGAAAGAACGAAATTATCATAAACGCAAGAGTAATTAAATAGAATTAACATTTGAACAACAGAAAATTCACCAAAACAAATTTAACATAAGCAAAAGAATGATAATACGTGTAGTATAAGAGTCACTCCATTGTTATTCTAGATAACGATATAAAAATTCATAAAGCCTAAAGTAATTATCTAGCCTTATTATTAACACGATAATGCACATCAAATTGTTGTCAAAAGGTCGAATGTTTCGAAATAATCTAGAATATCATGTTAGTAATAGAGGAGATCTATGTATGTATTCCTACGTTATGATTAACCAACATAACTAACGTTGGTATGAAAATAACAAAAAATTATATGCGCAATGTGTTAGCTATTGTCGTATTTATTTCCATTCGCTTTGGTTATTTTTTGTATTCACATGTAAATATTTTTATAACAATCAATGTTCGCTTCTAAATTCCATAGATTATTACCGCATACCATAGAATCTTGTATAATAATTATACATATCTATTTTCATAAATGTTAGGTTAATTTTGTATAAAAAAAGGAACATAAGATAGCTTAAAATGTAATTATAAGGAGCCTTATTATAATTGTGATAAATAAAATGACATTTTATATGTAAATCGTTCATCTTCAGTATCCAGGAGTTAAGTATAGAATTATGTAAGTGTACATTAAGAATATAATAATAGATTCTATTTATTACCCCATGTTAGAAGCGTAATATTTATTCTTGTTATAAGGATATGACAATTAAGGTGTTTATATTCTAGAAAAATATATAAAATATATTGTCTCTTTCTAGTTTTGTGTATTAATTATTCTCAGTTGTATCAAAATATAATTTGGGTATCATGAATGTCATTCTCTAAGCTGAGTGCAATGACAAATACACACCTTACAGAAAGCTCAATTCATTTGCGAGGGAAATATTGTTGTAATGTTCACACAGTTCCAGTTCCAGTTCCAACAGCAGCATCTACTATCTCAATTTATCCAGAAAATGGGGCATCAAAGCGACGCTTTCACCTATTTTGGAAAACTTGGTAGATATACCAAAAACTTAAAAGTTGGTAAAGTATAATAATAGTAAGTTTAGCAGTTATTAGAGCAGTTTCAGGGTAACTTAGTGTTGTTGATTCCATATTTGCTAACACTTTTATCATACTATCTCTAGTTATTAGGAAACGCCTTTTTTTGAAAACTTTGCTCCAATGACTTTATGTCTTAATGGAATCGCTCGCCTTGTTCTTCATTATATTCACCGAGGTATCCCCGAAATCTGTCCAAATGGTTATGCAGGAAGTGTAATTTAATACTCATATTAGTGCCCATTCTCTTAAAATTAACCAGCATATTTCGTACGAGTTTTTCATAATGTTCTGTCTTATTGTTACCCAAAAAGTTCTTAACCACAGTAACAAAAGAGCGCCAAGCAGAAGTTTCAACATCAGTTATGGCTTTTGGAAAATTCAAGTCGTTAACGAGTTTGCGAAATTGAGGACCATAAAAAATTCTAGACTTTAATTTTTCGAAACTTATATTAGGGAACGATCTACAAATATATTTAAAGCATTCCCCTTCTTTATGTAAGACCTTAACAAATTGTTTCATGAGCCTCAGTTTTATACAAAGTGGAGGCAAGATGATTTTATCACTGTCAAGCAAAGACTCGTCTATGATGTTCTCTTCACCTACAGTTGATTCTTCTTATCCTTACCACTTTAAAGAGCTGCGCCATTTCGACGGTACTAGTGCGATACATGGTACTGCGCGTGAAAAGATGTTGTGACATGCCTGAAAAAGCCAGCAAACTCTCGTTTATCGTGATATAAAAATTGTAATTGTCGGAAACGACGCAACCATTGAAAAAGTACCGTTCTGGCCAGAATAAAATGAAAACGTAAGAAGGAAAAATGTAAATTGTTTCAAATGTAATAAGAAATCGTATAAACATCTTTGGCAAAAGAACAAGGAACTTTTTTGTTGGCCTGTGTAATAACTTGATTTCCTAACACTTTACCGGAAAGTCAACAGAAAACAATCTTTCTGTCAAAAGCAAATATGAATTACATTTTATAATAAGGACTATTGTGTAAATGATCTCTGATTAGAAAGAACTGTGTAGCAACTATAATCTTTAAAGCTTTTAGCATTGGTCTTTAATTTAATTTAAAAAAATGTTTAAATTTATCAGGTAAGGTAAAGGTAAGTTTTTTGCTTCTTCTTATATAATTCACAGATTTATAATTATATAATTCACCTTAAGGTGAATGAACATAATTTGTTTAAATTAAAATTAAATTTAAAAATTTAATTTCGTTTTAAATGGCAATAACTTTTTGCCATGAAGCGTTGATGTAAACTTGCATTATAATTACGACTTTCAGTTTTTTATGAAACTTGATGAGACTTTTCAGTATTCACTGTAGCCATCAACTATTTGTAGTACATGTGAGCGTTCCAACCTTCTGGAATTGTGCCTATTGTGCAAATAGTAGGCTAAAATTTTCTGATAATGTAATAGACATCATATCAACTGGATATCAGAAATATCAGTTAATTGTAATATTATTTTGAGAATATATGGAATCTAATAATAGATGCTTGTACAGACCAATTCGCAAACAATCTTTTAAACAGAGACTACTTTTGCTGCAGATTTTTTACCCGTCACTTTACTTCATATTACTGATTTGAAACTGAGAATTGAAATTGAGAATTCTACCGTTGAAACGTAGGTAGTAGAAAAGTTGCTTTTAATTTTACGCTACGCTCAATAAATTGATATTGCTAAGCAAAGCAAGTGTTGGCACAAATCTATCAGCGTAAGCCAACGAAAGCTATGTAACATTTATTTACATTAAAATGGTCCTCTCAACAGAACTGGCATAGCATTGTACTTTATGTTCTTCCATCGCTAAATTAACGTGATATCATCAAACACCACAAACATATAAACCAGGTTAATTCCGTTGTGAATATCAACAATGACAATATAAACCCACTGTTGCCCTTATATGAAGTGGTTGATTATTAAAAGTGCACGCATTTCACCTTTGAAATGAAAAATGTCTATACTATTTTTGAGATAATTTCATAATTTTAATTAATTTAATTAAATAAATTCTATATTGAAGAGGTCTAACATTTATTTACAAAATAAAAATAGGTATCTACTACTTTCACAAAAAGCTTTAATATTTCGTATACTAAAGCATCAATTGAAATATCACAATCATGAAGGCGTCTTGGAGTAAAACATTGAAGACGTCCTAGTAATATCCGCAGGATATAGATCTCATTTCTCTCGTATATATTTAATATTCGCGACCGATGTATGTATTACACAGTTTCAACTTTAGCTGCTTGTTTCCTTGGTATTTTTTTCGTAGAGATTGGAGTAGTCCCTAAATAGTTTCCACATATACTGCAAAAATGCCTTACACGTTTACACTGCTTAAAAAAGTACGGCAGTAGACAAAGACCACAGAAAGATAACAGAATAGCGAACACATGTACTTTCCGAGTGTTAACGTACACTATTCTAGTTTGCTGAGGTACCCGACAACTTGGGCAAGTTAAAATAAACGATTCCTTTCTTAAGTCTTCGTATATCATTTCGGGATAATTCTGATCACATTTACATTTATAACAGCAATAACTCTCGTATCTTACTCCAGTTAGAGATTCAGACCGCATGTGCCAGAATTTTACGGCCAATTGTACTGGAGTTGGATAGCATTTATCGCAGCAGGGGCACAGCGATTTCATTAAAGTATTTCTATCTTTCGATGTGCTTGATGACATGGCTGCCGCAATATGTTTAAAACCTAACAATACAAATTTAAGTTAAATCAGAACAGAAAAAAAAATAACTGCTTACCTTATTATTCCAAGTGCAACCTTTTAAAAACGCGTTAGAAAGTAAAATGACAGATGACACATGTGTAACGTTCTATTTTATAATTAATAATAGGGACACTTTCTTCTAATACAAGACTAAATCTACCAATTCTTTGTGTGTAGCAGAATTGATTTAGCATTTTTAATATCGGTATCAAATGACAAAGGTGGACCTATTTAAATACTACCAAATTTTGCGGTTTCTGTATGTGGCGTTCTAATATTTGGTACTAAGAAGGGTGCTGTACAAAACACATTTTGTAATATCATTAATTAACTGGTCTGTACTTTTTGTTGTATATTATGCATCCCCAGAACTTGGGACTAATACGATCAATTTCTTATTGATTTTATTAGCTTTCATTTGAAAAAGATACAAATTAAGATAAAATTCAATTGAATTTCAAAAATCTTTCATAAAAATAATGCTTCCGCGGAAAAGTTCTGTTACATTTGTAGTAAGTCTTCTTCAGTTGTTACGCGCTAAATATTCACTTTGCAGTTATCACCCCGTATAGCACTTTTGCCTCGAATTTTTCTCCAAAGCGCTTACAAATGTCTCGTAGTTAGGCAACCCATATCGCACTTTTGCGCCTTTATCTTCGTTAAGTTTTCATTTTTTTGGTTACTTTTCACATTTTATTTTCTTTGCTCCTGACATCATATTAGGTATTTTTTGATAACTTCTCTGATTGGTCCACTTAAATGATGTATTATCGCAACAATAAAAACTATTTTATTCGAGAATCCTAAGATCCTCATTTGTCGAGCTCTTTACCATTAAGATTTGACACGAGTTGGGTGTATGTACGAAGTTATCTCTGTGAGGTAAAATTATTTTGTGCCTTAAGGAAGGTTTTACGCTGAATTTTGCAACTTTATTGCCCACAGAAAAAGTATAGTTTATCTGATTATGAGTACGTAGTTTTATCGAATTTTGAGATTTGTAAACAACGTAACTCTTACGGCTTGGTTTGCAGAACTTTCAAGCCCTGCGAAGCGATATTTCTGTGTGGGAACTCTAATCAAGCAATAGGTATGTACTTAGGTTTCGTTTTACAAATTCTCGTGTTACGGTTATTTTCCCCGTCCTTAGAGTTCTTTTGGTGGGTATTAAAAACCACGTGGCGATAACGAAGAGCGTCCGTTGACGATATTATAGAATTAAGGTGCAGCAGAAGCTGAGACAACGTCCCACTAGAGTATCCAGTTTCTGAAGATAATCATCAGTCTACCTCGCCGAACAGATAAGTACCTCCGCTCCAATTGAACCGATCCAAGAAATAAAATTTAATTGCTGCTGTTTTTAAATTTACCTTCTTTTTACTATTTTATGTCGCTACTAATTGTCACTTTGGATTCCTTTTTTTAACGAGATCTAGAATTTTAGCTAGATACATTGAACTTTGTCGATTCATTCAATCTTCTGTTGAGTTGAAGTTTTAAAGTATTTACAAGTTAACATATTGAATTTTGTGGATTAAATTTTAACCTTTTTTTTTATTTAAATGTTACACTCCTCGGAACCATTATTTAGTTTGGCAGGGCGTAGTAGTAGTTATTCTAATTAGTAATTAAAGTATTACTAATTAGAATAACTGATTTATTCTAATCAGTTATACTAATCTGATTAGAATAAATCAGATTAATATAACTACGCCTCGAGAAAGATTATTTTGGGTAACAAAATTCTTTGGTCTGGGTAGATACCTGTTTAAGTATCAATTTTGTACGAACTGTGAACCGACAAGATCTTGATGGGCAACCGTAAAACCGCGCATGCTTACGCACGATTCACGAATATTCTTAAATATCTAAGACTATTTAGACTAACGTCGTTAAATGCCGCGTAAAGCTAGAGCACATATTTGAGCATATTTAAAATAGGTATTTACTTCTGACAGGTATTTAGATCTATCCAAACCACCAAACTTATACCAATAACTTTCTCTGTTAAATTATTGTACTACCTTTATTAATTTTCCTTTTTTTTTGGAGAAATAAACAATGTATATATATACTTTTATTTGCGTTACTCGTCACCTGTGCGACTATTCTGGATCTAAATCTCGGTTACTACGACCAAGATTTACGGAAGGACATTCGTGTAATATAGTGGGTGATACCTTCCAGTCAGGGTGGCTCCTGGCGCGGGAGTTAATTCGACCTGAACGACCATCTCCGACTGGGCATAGCGGCCACGAGTGTTTGCCTTTTGAACAACGATCTACAGAAGAACGCTTAGGCATAATCCTGAGTATACGGTAGGTAGGTGCGGCTGTTGAATAAGAATAGATTTATCGCGGCTCCATCTCCCCTGCACAAAACTTGATTTGGATGTAGTACTATATATTTCGACATATCTTATTTATCTTTGGCATCTACGGATTCTAGGACATAATGGAATCTGTTATATATAACGTAAAGGTTGATACTTTAACAAGATTAGAGAGCTAGTCTAGTGGAGATAGGGAGATAGACATTCATTAAGTTTAGATGTAAAAATCCGGGTAAATGGTTTTAAAATAAGAAATTTCTATTACCCGAGGAAAATTACATGTTCAGACCCGAAAGAATCGTATGTAGTGATTTTTAATGTTTCCTATTTAAGTACACCATTTATACGGAAAAACACTTTATAAACAATTAAATAATTGTAGGACAATTTACCACAATTTATTTCTGAATATACAACTGGCTACAACTTGCGTAAATCCCTACTACCCCATTGTAGTTAAGGGATTGTGTTTCTATAAAATTATTCTATAACATTATTGCTGAACTCTCTTAGCTAATGCTACTCTGCAAGGTCACCAACAAAAACAACAACAACAATCATTGTTGTAAACATTTAGTCAATGATCTGTTACAATAATATGTACAAATTTTAATTACACACGTTGTAAAAAATGTAACAATAATGTTCTTAATATTTAAATATTTATGACAAAATCCAACATTATTGTTCGACAAGATACTACAATTTATAGTAAGAAGTCCTAGGACTTGTATCAAAAGTCTTCTAATGCAAAGTTTTATTTAAACATATGTGAACATGAATAGTAATATATAAACATTTTTTTCAGCAAATAATACTTACTGATAGAGTTAATAAAGTAGCTAAATAATTGAAAGGTATTCTTTGACTTTAGCCTCAAATATTTTTCCATCGCCCAGTGCAGGGATAAGCTTCTTATTCTCATGTAAATGTAAGTTATTCCTCGCAGCATTCCTTGCTTATTTCGTTACCTAAAACAAATTCAATTAACATTAGATACAAATAAACGGAAAAGATACTCGCAATTATTGTTAAGAACGATTGTTAATAGTACAATAATCAACAATAGTTTGCGGTCAGATTACATAATTGCTACAATATTGTCGAAGATTCTTTTAAATGATTTTTCTCCAAACATTTGTATAAAGTGCAATCGGTGAATCGCCTGCTTACTGTGGAGGGATTACTGACTTCACCCACATACACTCATTCTAAATATTTCAGCATGCATCCTCAAAATTGGAGTCTTTTTCAAGGCCTTATCCTAACTAGATGGTTTTCCCTCGCCTCCAACTGTTATATACACTGCTCAAAACAAATAGAGGATATTTAGAAAAATAATAATAAAATAAATGAATAAATAATATAAGAACGCAAATATTTTTATATTGCAACTATAACGTTTTTAAAGAAGAAACAGAATGCATTGACAAGTTTCAACTTGTACAGCACTTCAGTGCAGGGCCTGTGCGAACCGCCACAGCATGAGGGTATACAAGCGCGTATCCGAGCGATCCCGACTACAGTTAGATTTTACAATTTTCCGTATCATAGCAAATTTTTAACTGTAATTACGGGTAATAATGGAAAGGCAGCGCGATTTGACTCATGCACAGGCTTGGAGAGCGATAGGTCAACTGGAAAGTGGACGGAAACAGCAAACTGTTGCTGAAGTTTTTGCAGTTAGCCAAAGTGTGGTTTCGCGTTTGTAGAATTGGTTTTTGTAAACAATGTTCAGAGAAGACGAGGACAAGGACGCCCAGCATCTACAACACCAAGAGATGATCGATACCTAACAGTATTTACATGTAGAAACCGCACTCATAACGCAGCGCAGCTTAGAAGTGAGCTTGCCGCTGCTACGGGAAGAGTAGTATCAACTCAAACAATAAGAAATCGTCTTCATAACGTTGGCACGTATGCTCGAAGACCCCTAGTATGCGTTCCACTAACTGCTCTTCATAAAAGGTCACGAAAGATACAGGCTGAGCAACATAGAAATTGGAATCACGATGACTGGGAACAAGTATTGTTTTGTGACGAATCCCAAATTCGCCCTAAATCCAGATAATAGGCGTATTTTAATTTGGCGTGAACTTGGAACACGTAATCAGCCACAATTTGTTCGAGAAAGGCCGCCATATGAAGGTGAGAGTGTAATGATATGGGCTGGGATAAGCGCAGGAGGTCATACAGACCTTTATGTGATACAGAATGGCAACCTGACTGCTCAGAGGTATCTGGATGTAATTTTAAGACCTATTGTTCTTCCGTACGCTGACGCTATGAGTCAAAGATTCATTTTAATAGATGACAACGCTCGTCCACATCAGGCAAACATCGTGAACAACTGGATTGAACAATTGGGAATCGATAGAATGCACTGGCCAGCAAATTCTCCTGATGGTAATCCTATCGAACATATTTGGGCTGCTTTAGGACGACGCGTTGCAGCAAGAAATATGCCACCGCGTACAATTCGGGAACTTCAAAATGCTCTGATAGAGGAATGGAATAATCTTCCGCAAGAATTTTTTAATGTCCTGATTCGATCAATGCCGATGAGATGTCAAACCTTTATTGCTGTTTGTGGAGATCATACACATTATTAACAATGGATTTTTCGTTATTTTATCAATAAAACTTCTTATATAGTCTCATAAGTGTGTATTCATTTAATGATATTTATTCACTTTAGTGCCTTAGCAGCTTTATAATGTACATAAACAAGTTCAAACTTGTCAATGCGTTCGGTTCCTTATTTAAAAACGTTGTTGTTAAATATAAAAATATTTGCGAGGTGCTACATTCGTTATTTATTGATTTTATTACCATTTTTCCAAATATCCCCTAACTGTTTTGAGCAGTGTATTTCTAAGTCAGGTTCCTTTCATACTGAATTAGAAAATATTCGTACTTGACTTTTCTTTGTTTCAGTTCTACTGCTTTCTCTATGGTTAATGTACTACGCTAGGCTCTTCTTAGAGTTAGAGAGAGTCGGTGATGGTTTGTTCCAAGAAGAGTATTTGCGTTCACAACAAATTTTTTGACAAATTTTGCAGATTATGAATAACTGACCAAATGCTGATTGAACGCCAAAAAAGAAGACACATTTCAATAGAATATGTCACGGCCTGAAAAAGTCAGTCAATTACATGAGGTATATACATTACAGTAATTTCAAAATTACAATAACAGTATAATGTTCAAGGATACAATACGTTTTCGTTGTCAAATATGCAGCAATTACGTCGAGTACTCCAGTCGAAAAGATCCACATGGTTGCACAAAATTTATTTTGTCTCTGCTTTTATGTCCGTTCGGTCTGTTTTTCATTCCATATGTACATCCCAAATTTAATGACGTCATTTGCCCACGATGTTCGAAAACTACCCCACAACGTATATAAATTGTGCACTAAATAATTTGTTATGTAGAAACTGTTGTATCTAATAAAATAAGAATTACTTATGGAAGAGTTTATTAATCTCATTTCTGCTTTCCTAGTTGACATTTCAAAATATAAAATAATTTGACAATAGTCATACAAAATGAAATGTTTATACATTTATTGCCAAAAGCCAGTTCCTTCGTATTTTATTTTAAAATTGGGGTGTATTACAATTGTTAATTCCTTGTTATGTGCAAAGAACTAGGTGTAGTGTAATACAAAGAACTACATTTGCAGCAAAATAGTTATTTTTTATACAAGGCGAAGGGCGGAAATTATTAAATTCAATTAATCCCGTAAGTTGATAACACATTCTTTTCAGAATTATTGATAGAGTGAATAATTCGTGAAATTCGGATTTGGAATTACAGGAATTTGTTGCTATAATAGTTTGTGTGGAATATGCCATGTCATTCCGCATACTCGAAAATGATGTAAGCGTGCATTAGAAATTATAAAAAAATATCGTCTTATGCCCCAGAAACATACCTCACAAGAAGTCTTTTATAAATTACTGAGAGAAAGTGCGCCATTCAACTTGTTGTTCCCAAGAAGATTGCAGAATTTCAGAAGTTACCAAATTTAAAAATGTACACTGGTCATTGTTTCCAATGCTCTACAGCTACAATGCTGGTGAATGGTGGCAGTGATCTGCTGACAATTAAACGGGCGGGTAGTTGTGAATCGTCATCTGGATCAGAGACAAATACAACGTGTGTATAAATTGTCGCAAAAGCTACACGTAGCGACATATTTCGTTCACTTGAAAGTACGATACATTTGGCAATACTGTAGCTTCATACTACTGTAATAGTAGGTACAATACTTGTCAAAATTAACAAACAGAAATTACAAATGACAAATTAGAAAGCACAGGGAGAAGCAACAGGAAAACACTTTATCAATAGAGAATTAATAGTTTTGATTTTTCAAACGCATCTCTTCTAATAAATTAGCGACACTATTACCTACGCATTTGCCCAAATTGATCTATTTGTAAGCACAATTGCAATCTACGAGGTATTGTCTGTATTACTCGCACGAGCCTTTCCGGTATAATTTCTAATACTGCCGCGTTAATTCTTCCTCTAACTTCGTCAGCGTCTTGTGGAGGTGTTGCTTAAACCCCAAACAAAAAAGTCTAAAGGATTGACATTAACCGAAAACTTTCTTTGGTGACCATATTCCCGAGAAGCATGAGGATTTTCATCTGCGCAGTGGTGAAAATTGAGTATACCATCTCTGGTAAACATAGACTCATCGGCCCAAAGAAAACCTCTTAAAAAGTCACCATCTTCTTGAATCCTATTTAAGATTTTATGACAAAAATTTAAACGAAGTAAGTACGGAGGTTGCTGATACTCGTGTATTGCTTAACGACGAGTCTATGTTTATCAGAAATGGTGTACTCAATACTCATAATTTTCGCCATTGGGCAGATGAAAATCCTCATGTTTCTCGGGAATACGGCCATCAAAGTAAGTTTTCGGTTAATGTTTGTCTGGGCATAATAAATCACCGGGTCGTTGGGCCAAGCTATCTGCCAAATCGTCTTGATACCAACGGGTACTTAAATGTATTGGAACAAGTTATTGACGAAATGCCATTGAACATACGCCGTAACATGTTTTACATGCATGATGGGGCTCCTGCTCATTTTGCTCGTAATGTGAGAGAATGGTTACATATATACTTGTGGCGCAGAAGCTACATTATTTGTATTACATTTGGCATTAATTATATTACATGGAAGATATTTATTAATATATATACGCATTATTTGGGACCTTGCATGGACTTGTTTCTTGGAAGAATATAATAAAAGAAGAGACAAGTTCAAAAATCCAAAGATGGGAAAAAGAGAGTTGTGGACAGAAATCCAAAGGACCATGTCATTGCATGGATACAACGTTATGGTTGACAATTTAGACAAAAAATTGGTGACCTAAAACAGACATATCACCGTGTAAAAGACAATAAAAACATATACAAAAAAGACGGGCTCATCAGATGAAGATTTTATCAATATTATGGAGGAAATTTTTCATGTAGAAACGGAAATTAATGCTTCTTTTTCACTAATAGAATCCATCACCCAACCGCCATTGAAAATAGTCTGCACTGATCCTTTACCTAAATCTTCCATATCCTCTCTACACACCTTACACTCTGCCCACAACATTAACATTATGTCGTAAGTGTTGGCTGTCCAGCAGGAAAGAAACAAAATATTAATGGAGCTAGTAGAGAAAAAGTAACACAGTAATTATATATTTTGTACTATGCCTCATAACAAAGTGTAGATAGGATATGTACAATGTGTAAATAGAATCTATATACATATATTTGGCGTTCCCAAATGCGTTCTAATATGTTCTTCTATTTTACAGCCATAAATTAATTTTAAATTTTGATTAAAAAAAAAGAAACGTGAGTTTGGTAAAATGTACGTCGAAGTACATACTGTTTAAGAATACTTTTAAATGTGGAAGATGGCAAAGCTCGTAGTGTTTTAGATATGTAATTAAGTATCCTTAAACATTGAAACATAAGAGTTTTTTTTTGTATTCTACTGAGCTATGCGATGGGAGAAAGAGAAAGACCATTTACTATTCCTCTAGTATTATGCACTTGTGTTAGCTCATGTTATTTGAACAAATTATCCTAATTATTTTTTACAACACATTCAAAAATATATATTGATAGTCCTTAAAGTCCTTCAAAGTATCTTCACAAGTGTCAGGCCAGTTGATGTTGATGGTCGCCCTAATACAGATCTTTTGTGGGATGAAAATCTTCTCTGCCGTTATCGAATTGCTCCAGAAAATAATACTGTACCTCAGACATCAGTAGACGTTCACGTAACCATCACAATAGCCAATGGTGTTACCGTTGATATGTTTGCGTGTTTGGTATAATTTGGTTTCTTCATTTGTAAGCTTTCATTTTATTAATACCACCTACCCTTTTAACTAAGAATTCCTGTTTGATATGTTTTCAATTACTTTCTAGGCTTCTCTATCGGTGATAGGCAAGCTCTGTTGCTTACCAGTTTCCTTGTGAGTCAACAAAACGCAAGTCCGTATAGTCGCATTGAAAATTTTGTAATTTCCCTCATCTTGCCGACCAACACAGGTGTGCGGTGGATGATGTGACGTTTTGCTGTTTTATTAGGCGATTCACTGAATAAAATACCATTTCAGTTCGGTGAAATCGACTTCATTTCTTTGAATAATTATGTTATGAGTTTATTTACGCTTTATTGCATCGCTGCAATGTAGCATATAAATTTTTCGCTGCAAAAAATAGCGGACGCTTCAAGAAAGCACTGCAAAGCATGACGTCAGATGGACCAACTCTAGCACGTCCAGATACATTCTACTTTACAGCGCTACAGCGCGGTATTTGAGCCCATTCTCAAAAGAAACGATCAAAGTCACATTTAGAAGCACTTAAAGCATGTAAACGCCCAAACTGAACGCAGGCAGGATAGAAAGAGACACGTTTATAAATATATTTAGTAAGATAAAGAAGAGAAACTACGCTACCTGAAATCCTACAGTGTTTTTTAAGGAGCGTCTTCTAACCAATTGCTCCACTAAATGACATGCGTCATATACGTATTATGACACAAAACGAATAAAACTGCAAAAGAACTTTGGCTTATGGAGATAATTGTAAAATTAGACAGTAAATTCAGTTCAGTAAACTTCATCCGCTTCATATACCGATCACATTGGGTTACCTATTCAAGGAAAATGAATACTACAGAAATTCCGCATGAATAGAAACGCATCGGTACACAATTTGTAGTTATGCCAGTTTTAGATGGCATCAGCTATAGGAAAATGTAAAATATGTGGGGAGCAATTAAGTTACGAACCTGACGATATTACCGCTTTCGGAAAACATCTAATTGAAAAACATAACGAGCAGATAACACATTTCCAATTTACAGGAAATGGCGCTCCTGAAATATGTGCATGTGGATGCGCCTGTGGATGCAACTGCAATCTGAATAAAAGAATCTCCAGAAAGGGCTATAAAACTACAGGTATAGCGAATACTTCTTTACATATATATTTCCTTAATTTAAAATTATTTATGATTTTACAGTTGAAACTTGGAAGCAAGGTGTGGTTTCTCAGGAATGTCCAAACTGTGGATTAACTGGGCTTCCTTTAATAAGAAAACAAAGGAATAAAGTAGGAGAATTTCATATAAAAAAATATAACAACATAGAGAATGTAATTGAGCTGTTTTACAGGTTTCTAGAAATTCTTTTGGTACACTTTGTTTAGTGGGCTGTTGGCCGCTTTGCTTCTTACCTTTCCTCCTGGGAGGCTCAGATACGATGTATCTCTTTTGTCAAGAGTGTGGTTATTTCCTGGGTACCTACGATAGAAAAACAGGCCGGATACATCATTCGTGTCCTATTGATTCCACTGAGTATGGAGCTAAAATTTGTAAATGTAAAGATGAAGGCTTCTAGATATTTGAAATAAAATAAAATGGACTGCATCTTTAATGTATATACATAGCACTTTTTCAGTTATGTTCAGAATGCCTTTACACAAATTTTTAAATTCCTTCAGTTAAATTTCCCCAAAAGTATTGAACCATTCATCACATATACAGAAAATGTGATAAGTGGAGTAAGGGGGATAGAAAAATATTACTGAACCCGCTATAAATGGCGCATTCCTCTTGGACGCCAGTACGTATATCCTTCATTGCAGTTAGCACCGCAACGTATTCTTTTAAAAAGGAATTACATATTATGATATACTTAATTGTTAATTTTGGATCGCCTCCTGCATTTTTTATGGAGTCTAATACATATTACCTACGTCGTAGTTTAAAATATTCTGAATACCTCATCCCTTTGATTAAAGCTTTAGTGGCCCTATGATAATTGTTTCCTATGTTCTTCTTCGACGACATTTTATAAAAAGAACTGACTCTATCGACATAAATTTGTAAAAACGTTAGAATTTTTTGTCCTGTTTTATTCCCCATTTTGAGTGTGATTTTTTGTTCATCGAACTCGAACAATTCGAGCAACACATGTCCTGTTTATAAGTGCAATGTGCAATCAAAGGTTTGAACAATTAAAAGCACACCCTTCGCTTCCTTCTTTCAAGCTCTTTGAACCTTTGAACGTCGACTAGAAGGAAACTAATTTACGTGCTGTGACAAACTGTTGGTCCATAAACTCACTTCTTTGAAGCCACAGAGCTAGTTTGTTAGATTTAGCGGGTAATTGACGAATAGGAAGCAAACTAATTCCATATAATTGAGGATTTAAGATTGTCAATTACACTGCTGTCAATTACATTAGCATGTTTGGCTGGTGCTGTCAATCCTGTCAAGATTCTTCAAAATGTGAAGTTTAGATAATGAACAAAAATGATAATCAAAATTCGAATAATGAGTTAAGCAACCAAGAAGCGGGTTACGATGCAGATTCTGGGCATTCTGCAAGAACATTAAATTTATATTCGCAAACATCGATTAAAGTAAACAAGAATATTAGGATTTTGGATGATACCGACAACAATGTCAATTCAGTAATTGAAGACGTATTACAGAAATGTAACGACCATATTATAACAAACGAGACCAGTGACGCTGGTCCAAGCAGGAAAAATGATAAACAAATTTCAATTTTACATCCCAAACAATTCGACTCCAACGCGTCCTCGGATCACATGTTTTCCGAAACATTGCTACTGCGAGAACGTTTACCAAGGACTTCGAATATAATTCGACCTCCATCTCGAATGTCAGACTCTGCTTTTAAATGTTTTATTCTTCAAAATTTTCCATCCGCTATTGACTTAAGCAGGAAAAGTTCTTCAGCATGGAACGATTTACTTCAATCAAAAAATATATATAAACCTACAAACGATAATAGTACCCAATTCGATTTGCCATCGATAAATGAAAACGAAGTAAGTAACTCAATATTATCAAGACATGTAATTAATACTACTTCGCAAGAAATACAAATAACCCCATCGCTTGTTCCACCGAGACCGATTCATGGAAATCCACCTTTACAAGGAGCGCCACCTTCTTACTCTGCAGTAATGCGAATAGGAGTTGGGTCTCCAACTAGATCATTGGGTAGAAGACTTGGTAGCCATATAGAGCCGTCCCCTCCATTTATAAGTCCATCGCCACCACCATCCTACGCAGAAGCCCAAGGACGGTACTATAGACCTATTATCGTAGATTCAGGTATCAACTATACTATTCAATTTATATAGTTATTGATGTAAAATTTACTTTCAGAATTAATTTGGGGCCCAGATCCGATGGCGACTGTGTGTCAAAGATGTGGAGCACATATAATAACGACAACTACAAGTCAACGATCAAATCTAACACACTTTGCTGCAGTCGCTTTATGTCTATGTGGTTGTTGGCCTTGTTGTTTACTTCCGTATTGCATGAATAGTTGTAAAAATACTTACCATTATTGCCCGAATTGTAGCACATATCTAGGAATGTACAGGCCTTGGTGAAATTGTTAATTTGTGTGATGTACAACATTTTATTCTTACGTGATGTGAAACTCATGTTATTATTGAAATTGGGATAATATGACTTCTGCAAAACCAGATTTAAATCAATATCGTTTTAATGGCAGACCACGTATGTACCTTATTATCCACGTTTATTAAGTGATTATATGTTTATTTCTTGCTTATACCGGAAATGTGTATTTCTTATTTAATAAAATAAAAATACCAATAGCCTTCTGCTAAAGCCGGTTTTTGGCGAGCAAATGTTTTGCTGGTTGTGGCGACCAATTTATTTTTGCGACTAATTCACACATACAGGACTGTGTGCCTACCGTTCACCAACTATGTTTTATCACGATATATGCATTGTCATATATATACACTGTGTCCACGGATTTGGTGCACAAGGGGAGAAACTTTTTTATTCTACATTTTATGAAAAAGAGTTATTCTTTACGAAAGTTTTTGCTTGCCTTAAAACCACTAGAAATCATATTAAAATGTACTGATTAACTTCTGCATGCATATAAATGTTGAAAACGTGTTTGCTTCATTTCAAAAATTGAACTAAGTTCAAATTATTGTTGATAACCGTATTGCCTTGAAATTCTGTTGACATTTAATTATTTGTCTGTTTCAAATTTAAAAGACACGACATTTGCAATCACGAACAATCACAATTCTGCTAACATTACAACAACGAATTTATTTGAGTAAGTGTTGTGGAATTGGTGATATTTCATATCGAACAGTATCAACAAATTTCACATTAAATTCCCCGTCATTAATATCGCTATTAATTCTTTGAAAAAGCTTGTTAAGAAATTTGATGAAACTGGCTTTGTTGCTAGAAAGAAGAAAACAAAGAAACAATGCAATGAAAATGATGCATTAACTGTTCTAGCTATGGGATCTGTATTAAAAGATACAAAAATATCACTACGTAAGAAAGCCGCGGAGTTGGGTGTAAGAGCAAAAACTTACTGCAAAAAGTCTTTAATGAAAGCAAGATTCGCTCATTCAAACCCAAATTTATTCATACCCTGGAACCCCGGGATTAAAATTTAGTACATGGGTTGAATAAAATCTTATAGAGGATCAATTTTTCCATCATAAAATTTTGTTTTCGGATGAAGCTACTTTTACCGCTAATGGTTATGTGTCATCCCAAAATTGCAGGTATTGGGCAGAAGATAATCCAAATTTTCGTATTATTCAGAAAAACCAGCGTTATATGAAAGTAAATGTATTGTGTGGAATTCTATTCAATAAAATTATTGGCTCATTTTTTTGCTAAAACAATTTAAATCAACACAATTATTTGCGTATGTTACAAAATTTTGTTTTACCATCGTTGGAGGATATTAACAGAGATGCAGTCTACTTTCAGCAGGATGGATGCCCTGCGCATTCAACTAATTTAATTAGAAACTGGCTTGACAACCACTTTCCTGAAAGATGGATCGGTCGTTTTGGACCTATTCATTGGCCAGCCCGTTCGCCCGATTTAACGCCAATGGATTTTTATTTTTTGAGACACCTTAAATAAAGAGTGTACCAAAATAATAATTTTGGCGAGAATTTGGGAGCATTAAAAGATAGAATACAAACAGTAATTAATGTGATTGATATAAGAACATTTACGAACGTTTACAAAGAATTTAGGTATAGGGGCAAAAAGTGTGTGGAAGTAGGTGGGGGTTACGTTGAATAAATTATTTGTTTTTTATCACATTCGAATTTATATACATTATAAAATATTTTATAAAATCTTATATTTATAATAAACAATTTATTTTAGTTAACCAGAGTATTATTAAATTATTTTATATCTAAAAATATGTATAAAAAAAACTAAAACATAAAATAGTTTAAAAACATGTATCAACGTTCACAGTTGTATAAGTTTGCACCAAATCCGTGGACACATAGTATATGTGGATTGATACTGTCGTATTGCGAGAGGAGTGTAAAGCGAGTGTATTGCGAGAGGCTAGTGTAAAGATACGCGTACAGTTGCACGCAAATTGTACTTGGAACTTGCATTAGTACACTTGGTGTGTACACTTCTTTTACGCAGTTTAGTGTAGAAGTAAGAAGTACATACACCAAAATAATTAAGGCGAACTCAGTTTTCAACTTGTAGCAGGATATTGTGTTTGACAATAAATGCATGAATTTTGAAAAAGGATGCTGGTAATCCTGCCGCAGTAGAACATTATTACATATATAAATTAATGACTATGTAAAATATAGCAGTATCCATGTAGGTATTTCATACCACTTCATCGTATTAGTTCATCCATAGTACTGCCCTAAATCAGAATGGAAAGTATTTGCGTTCTCTTTGATCTTTCTGTTAGCGATTTTCATTACCTCGAATTTGGCAATTATCTCGCTGGAATGTACAAAAGCGCGAATTTCAAACCGCATCTTGTTGTTAGTGTGGTGTTGGCCCAACAAGGTGTATAAGCTTTTTAAAGCTTGTCGTAACCTCAGACGCTTTTCTGTGTAAAGTGCTCCATGGGTTTGTTACCATCACCCCTCGCTGAAAACTAAGCGCAGTTAGCGCTAGCGGTAGCGTAGGTTTTCCTACCACTAGACCACTAAGCCGTTAAATTTAATTTTATTTATTATTATAGTGAACAGGAAACTTTAGAATACACGTTTGCCTTAATGATTTGTATAAATGAGGTAATATGCGATGGTATTAACTATTTCGCAACAATGAAAGCTTATAAATTACTGAATAAGTCTAAAGGAGCTTAACTTTTTATCAATTTTGGAATAATTTTTACAAGCAACATACCGGTGTTCACCGAACGAACGTTTTTCTTTGATGTTATCCATCGCAACTATTGTAACTGCCAATAACCTACATCAATTGAATGATACAAGATAATGGATGGATAGAATATAGCCGCCCTAACCGATAATAGACTCAGCTACTAACACAGTTAGTACAAATCAAAAATGGTTTTGCCACTGGAAAAAAAATTACCAAATCAAAACCAAAAATAATAAACCAAAATTCTTCCAAACTAGCTACTTAAAGTGCTCGACATTGCAACCAAAAATGACGAAGCCATTCATTTCCATCTACTTGTTGCAATATACACAACTGTACACTCTAGTGATGTCAAATTGCATTATACCAACTAAAAAGTGCAAGCTCAAGAAATAAACCTTAGCTGTTTTGTCCTAGAGTAGAGTCCTGCGTTATTAAATTTCACACACAATTGATATTTAATAGTATTTTTTATTTCCAGCGTAAAAATTGATTCGTAAAAGTAATTTTAATTGCGAAAATTTCCTGGGTTGCAGTATTCTGAAACTGGTCGCCTGTTTAATTTAGAAATCTTATATATATATATGAGCTAAATATGCTTTAAATTCACAAATTATAAAATGAATTAAGCTATACTCGAAACAAGTTAACTTCACGTTGCAAATAGGTAAACTAAAGTAAACTTGATTTAAACATTTCATTAGCTTTTTAGATGTATCCATTAATGGCGAAGCATGCAATTTATGTTGCACGGCTGACTAAAAATAGCAATGTAAGGTAAACAGACGTCTAGAACGTTTGCTTTAAATCTGTGGTCATTAGACGTTTCACTTAATAACTCATTTCTAACACGCAATGTCCCTAAATTCAACAATCGTGGTCAAAAGCGGGGTCATGGTCGTCTTATTACTTGCAGTTGAAGTGGGCACTATGAGCACTAATTGTAGAAGTTTTGATGTCTTAGTGGACAACATCTAATTCGTCGTTCACAAGATATCTAAAAAAGCAGTGAGGAACTATCAAATATAAGGAAAATAAAAATAAGAGGATATTTAAACGAAAATACGAACAATGTATTAATCAAATCCGTTAAAGAATAATAAAGTGCTCTATAAAATTCAGAATCAAAACATCACCAATACAATACTTAGCCTCAAAATAGAAAGAATATTACAAAATACAGTAAATCACAGTATTTGATGGTAATCATCGAAGGTGCGTGGACAAACTGAGGCCAACTTCTCTTTGATTTCTGCACACGTTTTCAAACCCAAAGAAAGAAATCGAATCGCTGATCTGTCCTTCTTTTTCCATGATTCCACAAATACATCTTTCAACAGCTCTAAAAACAAGACTACTCGATGAATTTCTGACAAAGCAGACAAAGCTAACCTTGAATAATTTATAATAAATAAAACTATAATTTATACATATTACTATATTTGAATACAAGTAATTTTAAATTAAAGAATAAGTTACAATCTTCTCTATAAACAAATTCTTACGTAAATATTTACAACGCTATAATATATAATGTAATAAACAAATATCTTTGGTACGATAACAATATTTTTAATTGAAACGTAAAAGAGAGAATTTATTGTACAACTAACTTCTATACCTTTTACAGTTAGTTACAATTACACTAACTTTTACACTTCATGTGTCCAAGTCCTTTCTTATCACATAATTGAATTCGTTTAGGAATTGATTGGTACTGACAGCATTACTGTTATGAGAACCCTCTCCACTACTGTTAACCACTACGCCTTCCTTATCATTTTCTAAACATTTCCGCATATGTTTATACAAACTACTTTTGGTACCATAATTTCTATTACATTTCTGACACTTGTACTCTCTTCTATTTCGTACTCCATTAACATTGGAATGGGATTTTAAATGTTTTTTCAAATTGCTCTGTTGAGTAAAGGATGTAGTACATAAGTTGCAACTAAATGGTTTTATGCCTTGATGCAGTAATTCATGTTTCTGCATGTTTGACTGTTGAGCAAATTGACGGCTACAAAATCTGCATGTATATGGCTTCTCGCCTAGAATAAAAAAGATATGTTTAGTAAACGAGCTTTTTATTTGCAAATAATCAAAAATATTAATCAATTTGTAAAAAAATCAGTGAGAATGAAATGAACAATTTGGTTAAAATAAATTATCTATTATCAATAGCCAAAATGGTAGGAAAGTAAAACATCTATAAAATGTTGCGTTTTCAGAGAATATATTAATGCATTTCTCTGTTAATATGCAAGAAAACAAGATTTTTGCAGTGCATTATTATTTACGACATTCCTTTCAAGGGTTTTAAGTACTAAGTCACGTTCAGAGCAACTCAGAATTGTTTATACAAATCTACCGTGAAAAGGAAAATTCTTCGCCAATCGTCGATTACCTTACTAATCCTAATCTACGCAGTATTTGACGTGATATTTTAATGTTAAGCCTCTTTGACTAATCGAAACATGTTACGGTGCGAATTTAAAACTAATGTTATTTTTTCCATGACCAGAGTATTAAATACTTGAGCAAGTCGAAAAAACCACCTCCCAATTTGACATTTAAAATTTTATGTCTTATATCGGCTTGTTTGTGCGATTTTATAAATTCTTTCTCGTTAATAGTATTTAAAGTCTGTCGATGCAGCCAATGTCAAAATATGCAACAAAACTCAATCCTACTATATAATGAAGAATTAACTCTTCAAATATCTTCTACACAACATGGCAACATTGCAAGGAGTTACGATAGGACCTGTATTTCTTTGAATTAAAATTACCGAAACTAACGAATATTTGACTACAAATTTGTGATTCAACGAGTTAAATCTTTTTCATCAGTATTTTGCTTGCTATTCGTTAAATACTTTTTTTTTGTTTTGTTATTTCTCTCCCGAAATTTGCTCCCTTAGCTGTTTTGCTAGTTATTTTGTACTTTCAGGTATTTTGAAAAGACTCAGAGACGATTGTGTCTGACTGCAACGGCAAAACCTCATCAAGTGAAATAAAGTGGCTACCGGGGAAGCATTTAAAGGACAATTTTGGGGTACCTGCGTGTTGACCAAAGACGTCGCGTTGGGATCGATAGGTTCTCCTTTCAAATTTATCTCTTATTATTTGTTATGATTATCAACTTTATTTTCATTATGATTCTAATAATTGTTATTATATTGTCACCATCATTATTGAAATTGTTATTATTATTTTTTTACAACGTGTAATACATTTGCACAAGTTAAAATGAGGTGCAACAAAGTTCTTTTGGTATTTTTTTTTTACATAAACAAAACTTCTGGCGCACTTTTCAATAATTCTCGTCTACGTGAACCTCGATGGACCTCTGTCATCCCCCATCCTGAATCAACTAACTGGATCAACTAAAACCACTATTTTTTAAGCTGTTATGTTGATACCCTCCAACATAGGAGGGTTTCAAAAATGTCTCCGTATTATGACAGGAACCATGACAGAATTTGCGAAACTTCTTAAACTAAATGTTACTGACTGCCCGTTAATTATCACACAGATGAATGCAATAAAGGTGGCTGTTAAAATGTGAAATCTTATTAGAGGTGGAAATAAAGCCTTGACTCATCGTAAACTTCGCGGTTCTTTTAACTGAAATTAGCGCAGCGTATGGAGATTTGCTTTAACACCCATAAATCGGACGGTTAAGTGCTGGTCAGTGCATGTAGTGTTTTTTTCTACTACACCAAAAGAACCAGAAAACAAAAAGCAAGATCCCGAATTCCTTGCGTTTTTAACCGACATGACACAATACTTGAATGAATTAAATTGTAAGTTGTAAGGCAAACAACACAGCGAACTTGGGAATGTGAACGGTTTCAAAAGTAAACTGAAATTGTTCAAAATTTCATTAGAAAGGAAAGAGTTCCATTATCCAAGTATATTAGGTATGTTCACAAGTGGTACGAAAATGAGATTTTTATGCACATCACCTTTTTTTATACTTATACAATATCTGAGTTAAGACTCAAGAAGCATGTCTGCGGCGGCCCCAGCAATTTTTTGACATTGCAATTTGGCTTATTTTACACTGCCGTTTGGTTGGCTTATATATTTTCTACATCAGTCTGCATACAAGAACTATAAACGATTTAAGCACTAATTCAACTACCTATGATAAAGAGTTATTTAGAACAACAAAGGGGCACGACGATTCGACTTCCTCATATATTTTGCTTGCATATTGTGTACATCTACTATACAGCAGAAATACACGGGAAAATTGAGTCGTCGTGCGCCCCTCCGTTTACGTCATCGCCCATCACAGCTGGAGCATCCCTAATACACGTGTACTTTTTTCCGAATTGCAAAGAATATTACATTCAGAGGAGAAATTTCAAAGGATCCAACTTTTCCGACCATATTAAGTACATTGACAAGGTCGCATTTGAGTTTGAGGATTTGAAGAAGTTAGAGAACGATTTGCCAGTTTTTATTTTGGTTTAAAAATAAGAGTCACACCCTTGCTATGTAATGGACATTTTTAAACTAATTTAACTTGATGATTATAATATACGCGTTTACCTAGTAATTATAGTGAAAAATAATGAATGATGAACAAAGTAATTCAAGAAAAGAAATATTGCTTTTTGCCTACCAGATCTTTTTAGCTACGATACCAAGTTCTGGACAAATATTTAGGAAAAGTTATAGCAAAATCACTTGTATCTAGGTTAACATTAAACTTATGCACAAACCTGTATGTATGCGAATGTGTTTGTTTAAATTAGCTCTTTGGGTAAATGTTCGGGAACAAATATAGCATGTGAATGGTTTTTCACCAGTATGCAACATCATATGTTTCTGCATATTAGCTCTTTGAGAAAACTTTTTGTTACATGTTGGACATTTAAATTTTCTTTCACCTAAAAAATAATATAGACGACTATAGCAAAGGAGTAATTGATATTTTTGGTAAGTATACCGACCTGTATGTATAAGTGCATGCTTCCATAAGTTACTCTGTTGAGAAAACTTCTTGTGACATAACTCACACTGATAAGGCTTTTCACCCGTATGTGTGCGTATGTGTCTATAAAATGCTCCAGGGGATTTCATTATTTTCTGGCACAAAGTACACTCCAATACCTTTGAACTAAAAAATCTTCTATAATTTGACAGAAAAAAAAAGTATATTCAATATACGTACGTTGTTTTACTATTTAAGAGATTAGCAAAGAACATATTTATATTACTCACATCATCCCGATCATGAGTATGATAGTTATGTTCGTCTAAAAACCCATCTGTATCTGTCAGCTGTCCAACTAATTCTGCATCAATATTGCAATCAAACAATGTATCTGACACTGGAACACATAACACAGATTCATCTGTAACTTCTTCGTATACTACACCATTTAATATCATCATATTATCGTTCATTTTTAAATCAGTTACTTTGATGTATGGTGACAAAGCAAAACTGTCTTCTAACAATTCCGAAGGCTTAAACATAGTATAGCAGTTTTTATTTTATCGCTAATAAACATTTTTTACCTCTATCTGCACAAACACTTCTTCTGAATTCATAATATTTCGCAAAAACCCCAAGTTTTAAGAAACTCTTAAAGGATATGGCACAATATGGAAGTGTGACAGTAAATTAGTATTACAACTATGAGGACACTGCATTATCAAATCATCCACAATATTAATTTACATAACATCATTATTAAATGTAATATTCAAATCAAATTCTTTCATACCCTAAATAATTTAAAACCGAGTTTATTTGACACCAATCAGAGATTTACAATTGCTTTCTCTTTTCTACTAATGCAATGGTTATATTCTGCCAATCCACTTTACTGCATCTTTATGCATGTATCTTTATTATGGTAACGTTGGCAATAACGATAATACTACAACAGTATTGCCAGATGCAAAATAGTAATTTTCACTTCTAATTTTTCATGATTGATCACATTGATTTGGTCAGCATCAACGAATTTTTTAACTTTCATGGGCAATTTGAAAAGCTGTTTCGAGAAATAAGGAACATAAGCTCCAATTTCTTGACATTATTACCGGAACCACCAACTCATACCAACTTAAAATAAAATTTTAAAAATTTCAAGGGGTGCTATCGACACAACTATCGACACAGAATAGTAAAACGTTTTCCTATTTTCCAAGGGGCGAGGCCATTAAGGTTGACATTTTGAAGGCGTTTGTATAACCGGCAATAAGAAACTAAAGTGAAACTATAATGATAGCAAGGACTGTGGCGTAGTCTGGTAAACAACACATAAGTATCGGCACCCTCCGCACCACACAAGTTTAATTAATTATATAATAATTAATCCGGGACGGCCGTTTTGAGGACACAATGGTCCTCATCATCATTCAGTCACCGGTTGATGATGAGGACCATACATGTCCTCGAAACGGCCGTCCCGAATTACTTATTCAAATTGTGTGGAGCGGAGGTTACCGATACTTATTTGTTGTTTACGAGAATAATTCAATTAAACGGTCCGATAGGCTCGTCCTCATCGAAGACAGAAAATATAGCGAACCGTACTTGTATTAGATAACGCTTCATATCACAACGTAAAGACTGAATACGTTCCTACATTTTCTTCGACAAAGGCTAAAATGATTGAATGGCTAGCTGTAAGACATATTCATCACATACGCACACAAAAATGCATATCCAAAATATAAATTAGATGAAGTGTTGGAACATGGACACTCCCTGCTCAGGCTACCAGCGTATCATCCAGAATTGAATCCGATAGAAAAAATATGGGCAACCATCAAAAATTGGGTGGCAACAAGAAATATTACTTTTAAAATAACAGATGTGGAGGTTCTGGCGAGAGAGAAATTTGCCACAACAACAGCCAAAGAGTGGGCTGCAATATCTGCCACGTTAACAAAATTGTTGATGAATTTGTTACCAAAGAACATCTTTTAGATGATATAACTGACGAGTTTGTATTCATGGTAAATACTGGGGACTTCGATGGTGAATCTAAATTAGAGGATGATTCCTCTGAAGATGACAATTTGGAAGTAAGTAGTAATTTCTTCTGATGCTGAGTAATTTATATTGAATATATGTATAATAATTATTATATACATATATACTATTACTGTAATGATTATTAATGCCTTACACTGTTGATATGTATCAATTTATAAAATATTTTATACATTTTATTAATAAAATACATTAGAAATTATTGAGTTATACCTTCTAAAAGAGAAAGTAATATATTTTTCCTAGTCCCTAAAACTCACTTCTTTGAAATCGTGTACGCCTATGACCGAATTGTCTGCCCATAATATAATGACGTCGATGTACCTTCTCGTTTTGAATGAGCTCTACATAGGCACATCATCCACTAAGCAGTTATATAGCCGATTTATTTTTAAGTTGGTGAATATTGGTGATTATCTTTTTCGAAAACATTCTTCAAATATTGATATGGCATTCAATTCGACTAAACTATCGATAGACGGAAAACTAAACAGTCTGCTATGGCCCTAGGTGTGCAGCGGTATTGTCAGGTTTGGTGATTTTTAAGCTAGTGAACAAAAAATTTTCTAGTGATTTTTGTAATAGTACAAAGTTTCTTGCAGCCGATACAAAGCGTTAATTGCATTTGTTGCAAATTTTGAAGAACGTGATAACGGCGGCCTTTAAATGCTGTACAAGAGTTCTATTTATTTTTTACGGATATGTCACTGAAAATCCTGCATAACATTGGATATCACTAATAAAAATGACCGTATACGTCATGGTATATATATGCTAAAAATGTAATTACTTAATTAAAAAGTAAGTAGAATATATGTTTATTGGATTGTTTTATAACTTTATCCATAATTTTATAGAAATGAATCTGTGCATGTATATGAAGTTAACCAGCATGCAGAGAAATATGGCCATAATGTCTTGCCTCTTCCACCATATCAGTATATAATAGAGAACTGTTATACTCATCATGTTGGAGAAACAGGCCATATGATCGAAAATGCAAAATTAGTTTGACTAGATACCTTCAACGCGATTACTCCAGATAACTATAAGAATACAATACAGTATACAGACAAAGAAATATAGAAATGGTAGGATGGGAAAGTGGGAGTTGATGGGCAAGAAATTGGTTCCACATTAATACGGAGAGTGACAAAGGCTACAACTACAACAACAATGTGTCCACATTGTTCACAATTTGCACTGATTCTACAAATGACAATAAATTTTTCTATCACATCAAAGAAAAATCCATTTCAACAGAAGTATCTGCTGCAGCTTCGTCGGGATTGAATTATAAAATCACAAATTTTATTTGTTCGAAGTATTTTTTATTCTCCAACGTGTGAGAATCGGCTCTGATGGTTCAGAATACCAGGGCACCGTCTGTGAAGCTCTCAAATTCGTTTGGGTGAAACCCTTTTTTAGTATTTGAAATTAATGCATCCGCGTCTGCGAATCATATGTGCCACAAGATGTAAAGCATGAGGTTTACAGATCACATGTAAAAGTTGTTTACACACTTGTTTTAGATAACGGCCCACGCAACGCATTGTTGCCGCGCCATCGCTCATAATCGACAGTTAACTAGGTGACACTTCAAATTTCTATAACCCTCGTAATCGCTTCGCCAGTCCATTTTTGTAATCTTTTGCTTGCTAATATGATTGGAAAATTTGGTTGAATGGGTTCCAATACACGCATCATAATGTACAATAATTTTTTTTTGATCTGTTGTTTCGTCTACGTTAAACACAGCCTTTTAACTTTAACTACGGCTTTGATATTTTTTTCGTTATTTTCGCACACAAATGGTAGATACCTGCGTAGCGTTGTCCGAGATGGTAGCTCCCAGTTGGAATCGTATTTATTCCAGATGTCGTGAAATGGTTTTTTAACCAATAGGCGAAATTGCAACCCACACTCGAGAAGCATGGACAGTAAATCCAATATAAATTGCTCTCTCGATAAAATGCACCACTCTTTCGATTTGTGTGTTGTATAGTATTGGCATGCTTTATATTGTATTTGTGCCAGCAGGATAACGGTTTGTCGCAAACTTTACACACTGTTTTAGCATCATCATGATATAAATCCGGAAACTCACCGATATATTTTTTTACATTCTGGTGTTCCATGGTCGCCTTTTGCGCTTCTATATGCCTAACATACTATGAATTAAACAAACGATGTTCGACTAGCTTGCGTGGAAACTCGAGATGAACTAACAAAACGTAATGTTGCGTACTGGATACGGTCCCGATATACAGACACGCTGGCCCACTCTACTTATAAATGATGCTTGCAAAACATGCTTTTGTGTTAGTTATTTGTCTCTATAAACAGAATAATATTGATCTTTATGTCTCAATTTTCTGGTACATTCTTTTTCATTTATGTTTTTTTGCACATAATACAGACGAAAATTTCTTTTCTGTCAATTTCAACACATAAATAAACAACACAACTAATCGTTACACGTCGTTGATGGCGATAGTCATCAACGACGTGCAACGATTAGTTCCGTGAATATTGTATATCTTCATTTCTTCGTGTTAAGAGAGGATACATATACCACTTTGCCAATTGAGTACACTGTTAGCGACATCATGAATAAGTAGCCACACCATATACTTAATTTAAAAAATGCGTCTTTGCTATAACATTGAATTATTAACATTATAAACAAACTTCCTGTTCGTATAAACCTTTTTCGGACACTAATAAAACTAATTACAAAAATTTCAAATTTGATTTGAGTTATGATTTACAATCATTCACGCCACATTTAAAATTTGACCAATCTGAAACGAGTTTGCATCAAACCGACTGATGGGAATCAGCTAAAGTAAATTAACAATCTGTTTCGGTTAGCTAATTTAATTTCTAAATTTAACTATTTTACTTAAATTGTCCAAGAATTAAAACAATACAAACACCCTGGGAAATTTGTGGTTTGCTTCTTTTTACAACTTTTTACAAGCGTAAAAATTCTTGACACAATACACTAATTTATAAAGTACAATTTTGTAACGAAGGGCAGTTTGTTTTTCTACGCGAAGCCTGTTTAACGCGATAAGAATTTTAGTATAAATTATACAATAAAAATATCGAATACTTTAAAACTGATCTTGAATTTAAAAGTACTTGCTGCCATATTTGGTAGCAATTCTTATACCAAAATTATCATTAAATTACGTGTACTACATTTAAAATTAACATCTTAGCAAAATAGAAGCAAGCAAAGCTGAATTTTGAAACTTAAGATCGCCGTAAGTTTGATTTTAGAGACACTTAATCATGACACGTTACAAAGGAAATTGTAGATCAAATTTACTAGCAATATTGTAATAAACAACTGTATAACATTTACTATAATCTGTGACTGCTTTCGTTATAAAATTGAGTTAACGGTGATAACATTTTTTTTTCATTCAAAAATTAATAATATTCTATAAACTGTTAACATACTAGAAAAATCCTGTTGCGTATAAGCGTACAAGACGAAGTATAAGCCTACCCATATTTTATGTAAATGTACAAGTGTTGGTGACAGTGACGGTAGGATTTGTTGATAGTAAATATGCAGTAAGTTGCTGAGGTAATCGTATGACATATGCTACTTTATATTACAATAAAATAGATCAACTGTCCAATAAATCGAAACGTGCAAAGCAAGCTTTAAACGTTTCTTTTCCTTGCATTGCATTTGACACTAAATATAAGGCCGGTTTTTGAATCGTATCATTCAGAATCTCGAACGCATATTCAATTTGCTATCACATAATGCTAACAATTCAATTTTAGTGACGTAATAAATCGTCCAATACACTGAGCTACTGATAATTTTCATAAAAACTGGTCATTTAAATATTAACAAGCTATATTTACCCGAATTACTTTTGTAAATACGTTCCATATCTATCTACAATTTAATTCATAAATCAATATATACAAAAATTACAAGTCCAGATTACTTATTAAAATTTTGTGTAGGGTCAAACTTCAATAATTCTGGGTTTTTGTCCACTCCTAATTCAACTTTCGCACTACTGGCACCCTGCATTACATTTTGGAAATGTAGTTCTCGATCATCTGTATGTAACGGACAACTACAAACAATGGTATTAGCAACACTTACAAGTAAATATACTTTGAAACGTTATTAATTACCCTGTATTAAAATGAGAATAATCATGTATGGTGGCGCGACATACGTAACACATCCTGGTGCCACACACTGAACAGGTGATTTTATTACATCCACTATCCTTCACAATATTTGTGCCGCATTTATTGCACTTCCTAAAACATAATATACATGGTGTTTTAAAGAACTGAAGCTTCAGGAAACCATATTTTCCTATGCTTTCTGTACAAAAACCTACGAACAAAATATATCTCGGATGCAGTTTCTCCAGAAATAACATATTTTATAAAGTATTTTCTACGGTTTAATCAGATAATATCAAGAAATATTTGAATGAAGTAATGAATTCACCGATACACGAGTCTAAAATAACACCCAAGAAATTAAGGGCCGGTTTTTTCCAACCTCGACTAAGCTTAAACGGTAATTAAAGTTTCGTTAATCGAACCAATTTGTATCGAGCATTATGAGACCGCTTAAAACGCTAAAGATCATTAAGATGTGCCGGAAATGTTTTCTTGACATCGAAGCCTATGAAGTGTCGCTAACCTAACCGAAAATTTTGAACTGCTTAAAATCTCTTCTTTACCGTTACGAAGGGAGTATGATAAATAACCGTGTTTGGAGGAATGTGCCACTTCTGTCGAAGTCTGCATTACCGACTGTAAGTACTATTCTTTAGTCGACGTGTGTCAAAGAAGTTATGTATTTGCGAAATAATGGGAAAAAAAATACCGCCCAGTGATTTGATTTTTTTCTTTAAATAGGAAAACGTGTGCAGAAATCAAATGGATGCAATTTATAAAGACCTTCGTCGACTACCATTAGATATTGTTCTAATGAACTTAAGGGTGGCCGAGCATCCATCACTGATGAGGAGCGGCCACACCGTTGTGGCCCCGTTGAAGTAACTGCGAATGACATGATCAAATATCGCGTTAGCGGAAGATTAGAGAGATTACTAATATGGCAAATATCTCAATTGTACGTGTGCAAAACATCCCTATGAAAAATTGAGTATAAGAGTTATTAGCAGGATGGATGTGGGATCTAATGAAATTGGTCAAAGACTGGAATTAATGATAACTTCGAAGCAGTGTTTGGGAATGTTGAAACACAATACGAGTGAGTTCCTGGCGTGCTTTGTGACTATAGATGAGACATGGAAACATCGTTGCACGTCAAAAACCAGATGTCAGTCGGCAAAATTAAGTTTTCGCGGCGAACGTGCACCAAAGGGAGGACGATTCCATCAGCGATTCGCAAATAACAATCTTAATTAATTGTTTGAAGAAAGTAAGGACAATCACGGGATAGTACGATGCTGCCGGTTTAAAACAATATAAACAGCTGATATTTACAAATACAATAATGGGAATGATAACCAATGTACTTAATCTTTCGCAATGAAAGTGTGAACAATACGTTCCATTAGCTCTGCTCGATCCAGGATTTTCGAACTAGAAGAGCAAGTTCCGAGGGCGCTCTATCGCAATTGAATTTAACGGAATACGCTATCAGACTCGGAGAAAAATTTTACTACAAGGTTTTTTGTTCAGAAGGCACAGAAGAACATTACAATTTGAAACCTCATTGGAAACTAGAGATATCACCTAATCAACGCAAGCGTCATCTTATTTTCAATATGTGTTCTTATTTTGACATCTTCATCATACTCTATTTCATTGCATCTCAATGGAACGTGCGCTTCATGCTTGCATTTACGACAAGAATCTTTATTGCACTTATCACAGTGAAAAATGTGATCGTTTGCGTCAGGAATCATTGCAAAATCGGAACATAACGGACAATGTTCTAAGCCAGGAATGTTAGCCTTATTTATCTCTTGCATTTGTATATTATGGCAAAATTTAGCAAACGTTGTTGGATTGAGGACCATCTATAAATAAAGGATGTCGTATTAGTATTGAAGACAAACACGTATTTAAATGGCAGACAGTAAATGTTCAAATAATTAAAAGCACTACATAGAACCACAGGTAAAAGTTTAAAGATGGCCAATCCAATGTCATTTGGACAAGGAAAACAAACTTTTGTTTACTGCTAGAAATAATACAAATCACATTTCGCACGGAACGACTTTTTGCACCATCTTTTAAACTTGTAACAAGTTATTAAAACTTACTGCTTCTTGTGGCACATCTCTGAAGTTCTTTTATCTGTGATGGAGCTAAATATAAAGTACCTGTAAGGTTGCAAGACTAAAATCAGAGCCACAATTTGCAAGGCAAGAAAATTCAGTCTTTCCTTCTGAATAGGCAATTTCAGCGCCTTTCCTTATACATTCTCTGCAAAACTTGCAATCATTTCTACAAATAAAACAATCTTCAGGTATGATGTCGTCCGTATAGCAACAACCGCAGCTCTTAAGTAAACCCAACTTTTTGGCTCTGATACGGTCTCTCTCTTTCTCTTCTTCCCGTTTTTTAATCTCCTTTTCATGTTGTATAAAGGCTACCTACATAAATATGAAAGAAAAATGATAGTCTTCTTCGATAGGTAGTTATATATAAGTAATTAGAAAAAGCTATTATTAGCGAACATTAAAGACATCAACGCACATCGCTCCATACACGAATTTCTGAAACATGCGTTCTGAGGTAATTAAAAATGTTATGTGTCCGAAGGGTACAGTTACCTTTAGCGTTCGCCATAATAGCCCTACAGTTCTTATCATCATTATTGAAAAGTGTCCTACTTATGCCTACGAGTTTCGACATAAAGTAACTTAAAAGATCTAAACTACAGGAATTTACATATGTGGTGTAAAAATATCAGTGCAAATTAGTTTACTAGAAAAATAACTTCAACATCAAATAAGAGTAGAAATCGCTAGTGTTTAGCGTTTTGCGTACATTGAAGCAAGCATGCAAGTGTCGCAGAGCCGAATACAACTGTACCTTATTTCCAAACAGAGAGATTCGACAAAAGAATACGTACAGCTATCGCGAGATTTTAGGTTGCTTATAAAATTATACGCAGCTTTAATGTAGGAGTAACACTGACTTTTTAAGAGAAACTACACATTTTTAAACGAACATCCTATTTCTATAATTTAGTTTAACTGTTAAAACTTATTTATTGGAAAATCGTTCAATAGTATTAAGACACTTGGTCAGGTGCTAGCTTGTTCCAGATGGAAGACTGATACATTCAAGTGTTATCGAAAATATACTTAAAAATTACGGCAATAAAATTTATGTAAAAATGTTATCAAAATGGTACGCGTCACCATCCACACTATTCCGTGTAAATTTATTCTTAATTACTAAATATTCAATTGGCTCAATACTGAATATTTAATGTGTCCCAATTCATGCTGGAGATATTCCAGTGTTTGGGGTGGATTCGCTAAATTCCTCAGATTTCTTTTCATAATGCCCCACACGTGTTGCATGATGGTAGATCGGTTTCGGTTAAGGCGACTTGCAATTTCCCTGGATCAAAAATCACCTTCGCGCAAGTCAACAATTCAACCTATGTCGAATTCGCCCAACTGACGGTAGTCTCTACGTTGGCGCACACTAGGCATAGTCAAACTCTCAAGAAACGTTAAACAAAAGTATGTCAAGAGAAAACAATAAAAATTTAATCAAACTAGCAAGACATATACCTGACATGAAGTGTCAGATTATCTCTCAATAGTTATACGTTTTTGCCAAATTTGGTCGAAAAATTCGTACCTGTTCTTGGCGTTGCAATTTCCACGTCACGTAGCATATTTGAAAGTTTAAATTTTCAGCAATAGTAACAAGTAATACGAACTAGTAACAATTCCAACGTGTTTTCTTGATCTCTTCTGATATAAAACATAGTGAGCGTTGTTTATACTGTGGAGATCGAGGAACAATGAAGATAATTTTAGGGAATTGGAAGATAAACCCTCTACTGAAGAAAAGAAGACGAATTAGGTGAGGATACAATTGTTTAAAAGAAAGAAGCGCTTGGACACTAAAACAGCGGTTCTAGAGGAAGTAGGTTTGTTACTGAAAGTTACTTTCAGCGTGATCAGAACAATTATCATAGTTGCGATACAGAAATGAAAAAAGCGAATCGAGTCCACACAAGAAGAAGACGCAAAAACTGGTCTCTTTGATAACAAAAAAATTGCAGCTCTATGAAATGCATACAAAAAAAAGTGTAGGTAACTCCAAAAATATCACCATTCACATACCAAATTCAAGAGGAAAACAAAACAAATTATTATCCAGACGCAAAATCCAACCAAGGATGGGTTTAGAACTGCCTTTTATCTGCAAAAAAATATAAAAGATAGCAGATTAGACTATCATGATAGATCGATAGAGCTGCTTGGATCATAGTTTGAAAAACAATTATTTCTAAATCTTTCAAGAAGCTGCAAACGACATATTAACGAATATGAATTTCGAAGAAACTTATACAATTAAAGAACTTAGAACTTAAAAGTACTTGAAAGAATAGAACTTCGATAAAATGGCCGAAAGATACGAACATTTTGTATTGCGATTGCCACCGTACCACTGTAATGTAATAAATCAATCGTGTCAAATGTTAAGCCACACCATTATCACTTTAATAAAAAAAAATTAATGGCATTGCATGGGAAAACTGGAAAAACTCAATAAGACACGTCATTCAAATTGAAAATAATTACGGAACGGAAATGCTTCATAAAGAACTAATAATCAGAACAGGTATTGATAATAGTACGGAAAATTATGATTTTGTTAATACCTTTTATTTTTATATTTCACTATAGTATGTATTGTGGAATATATCAATATGACTAATAGAAACAATCTTTGTTATTGCTATTTAGAAATGTGTACGTGTATTAGTCTCACTGTTACATTATTTCTTGTCATATTTCACATTGTTAATACCAATATCATAATAACTACAGAAAATCTAACGCTACAACTAAATATGTTTGTTTATTCTCATTCCTGCCAAAAGAGCATCTATAAATTTTGTAGCTTCTTTTAATTATTTCCGAATACAGTCGCAATTACTACTTGTAGATATTCCATCCCGGATAGCTGCACTCACAACACCTAAGCCTTATAAGTAAGCCTGCAGAAACGAGTACACATTCCGTGCGCTTCACGAAATTAGCAGAGACTAGACAGACTCGTGTTTTGTCGACTCTCGGGAAAACCAGTAGGCAACACGAACCCATTCTCATGAGACGAATAAACATGAGTCTGTCTAGCCTCTGCTAATTGCGTGAAGCACAACTCGTTTCTGCAGGCTTACTTATGAATCACTTAATTTTTATTGCCGTTATTTTTAAATATCTTTGCGGTAACTATACGTAATTTTGGCTTTTAAATAGTGATGCAGGATGTGTAACGTGTGTAACTTCCACATTTGCTGTACATTAATCTAATATCACAATGAAACCGAGAAATATGGAAAAAACTGGAATTAGTAAATATTGTGGATATTGTAATTAATTACAAAAAATCGTCCCAGATGAATTTCCGTTACTTGAAAAATTGAGTTTTGGTTTAGTAGAAACGCTGATTTACTATATTAACTAAAATATACGTAACTAAAATATACGTAACTTAAATTTAGTAAAGTAAAAACTACACCTACATGCTCATGCTAATTTAATAATAATCCTGTATTGTTATTTTCCAAATAGTTAACCGAAATAATAATGTATATTATATAACAACTTTCTGGCACATATAACAGCGAACACGTGCGACTTGGGCAGAACATGCATAAATGACTAAACGTAGCTGTGTGTTTGTTGTCGGATTAAATGCACACTCAAATATGTGGTACAATTCAGTTGTAATAAACATGTAGGATGATGCAGGGTATCTTTATAACTACTTTTTGCTCCCTTGTAGTTCCAATAGCTAAAAGCTTACGCAAAACCCCTCCGCCTGGTAATCACAGATGTGTAATAATAAATAATAGATTAGTAACGAGTGACGATCAATAATTGTAATTTAATTTGACTTGGATGGATTAAAGGAAACTGTTTCATACATGCAGGTTGACAACCGAAACCGATTTAAGAGCTACATAATCTGACAGAGAAAAAAATATTGTAATAGTACATTCATCAAATATTCTCTTCTCTGTTAGATACGTATGCGGCCTTTAAATCAGATTTGATTGTCAGCGTGCATAACAGCCCATCTGTTGAATATCCGCTTAACTAACATTTGTTCAATTTCTTACAACACAGAAATAAATATACGTAATTACATTAACATTTTATCTAATTTGCGTTTATGCCACAAATATCTTTGTGGCATAAACGCTGTGGCATACGATATACACCGCAAGCCATAAGTTTGCTACTTCAAATAAATCTATAACGATAAAATATACTATATATATTTTATGGAACATCTGTTGTATCGCGTTACACAAGCAGTTGTGTAACAATAATTGGTGCCATTTATATGGTTAGTTTAAAACAAGGATGGAAGGTGGCTTGAACTATAAGGCTTATTGTCTACGCGTAATCTACGTATTGTTTACATTGACTTTTTTCATGTAGACAATATAAACTATGTCAACAATCCTCTTTTCAAACGTACCGACTATTAAGTTTTTAATTTTTCTTTAATGTTTTAAACAATATTTTTTTGCAAAGTTTTTGCAAAACTAAGTTTAAAAATCCATAATGGAAGAGAAAACTAGTCCGAAAAAGCTATTTTTAAATGCATTGTGAGATATATTTCTTGAAATAACAAGAAGTAAACAGTAAACTTAGTAAACAGCAGGAAAAAAAACCTCAAACCTAATTAAACTACACCTATTTAAATGCAATGGCATATTGTGTCAACAGCTTTACACAGTCTCAAATTGCGTGAATTATTTTCAAATAAGACAAACAGGTATCTAGAATATTAATAAAAGTTGATACGAGACGTAACAATATAGAGATTATTCCGTTTAAAAACCAAACTTGTATTATGTGTTGTCGAAACTGAACATCCTGTACAGTTGAGGATAATTTTACATTGTGCAGCACTAGTCTCCGATAATCTCTTGTTCGAAGTCTTTCTCTAACTTACTCAGGGAAGAAATTATCTTCCGTCCACGTACTAGGTGGATACGCAGTATATACACAACATACAAAAACTAACGTATCACATTAGTACTTCTTTCGTGATTTTCCACAAAATGTTTACAATAATTTTAGATTTGGAGTTAAACTACAAATTTGACATACTTTTAAATGTAAAGAAAACTACAAACTCTATTTTGTGTTTGAATTGTTGTTCATTTACTTGATTCTAAAATTCTAAAAAAGTGAAATTACATTACGTCACACACTGGTTTCTGGCCAATTTTCATCATAACAATAATTTTTAAGATCGTCCAAATTTGCTGTATTTTTTTATTTGCACGCGTTTTTCAGATAACTCCACAAAAAGTAGGCTGATGGTGATAAATCTAGAGAACGTGGTCTAAATTTAACTGTACCTCACTGATCTATTCATCTACCTCTCATAACATTTATAAATACTTTTGCGTGTGAAATTGCTACTGGATTATGGGCCAATAACTGTGGTATTGATAATGCTAATTCGCACATTTCTTCCTTTCTATAAAAATACATTTTTACAAGGTTATCTTTCTTTTTACTTTGTAGTCAAAAACCATAATCACGCACTATTTTCGCAACCACTTCACTTCAATTCGTAAAAGTAATTCACTTTGTATATTCAAAGGTACTTCAAATTAATAGTTTAAATCAAAACTAAAAACATTTATTTGAAACTTTTCGTGGAAAGTCGTAAGAATAGTTGCAAATGTTAATAGTATTAAATCTAACACATCTGTGATATTAATATTCTATTCTATAAAACTGAACAAATCATCCAATAAAGAAAATTAAAAAAAATCTAATGTAGTGCACAAAATAATATGCTAAAGGCAACGTTTTGCACAATTACTCACTGAGATTTCATACGTATTCAAGTTTATGTCGTATATTGTTTATTAATTTTCCATTTTTAGATAGCTGCAAAAGATTTTTGATAAAAAGTGCGAAGGCATGGATAAAATGTATAAATTTATGAAAATTACTTACAAATTCGTATATATAACCTCTCCTCAGAATACGAAGAACAAACTTGAAAAACACTCATTAAAAATGTTTTGTTTGCAACAATTAAGTAATTCCTGTTTCCTATATATTTTTTTTTAACGCGTGAGCAAATCGCTTATGATCCAAAATCTTTTCAAGCAATATATTATCTAGCTTTCTATATAATTTAAGCTAAACTTATGAATGTTCTGATGGGCATATACAGATGATAAATTGTTGATAGTTGCAATTTGACGAAAGGTTGTCTAAAGGAACGCCGTGGTTTTAACTTTAAGATTACGCGGATGGCACGTTTCTGCAGCAATACTGCAGTAATTGTGTGACTATTAGCACCTCAAAACGGTGTTGTACAATAAATGTGAATTGAAACGTGCACAGCACAGCTTTCTTTAGGAGCTCCATATTGAAGCATATAGAAAATTATAATTATCAAAACATCTTATGAAAAATTATTAAGTGGAACTTTGAAGGAACAAATAGGGCAAAACTATTGCCATACTATGAAACATATAGGCAAATTTATAGCAACTTGACTTTTAATATGTGATTTTTGTAATGGGAATACTACAGCTGCTGTTGAAGAATATCGTCGATGGTCAGACATCAGAGAAATCCTGGTAAAAACGTATTTATTTAGTTTTTAACAAACCGCGCAATACCGGAATTCTTCCCAGTGCTAAAATAACATCCGAACGAGCTTCTTGACAAGGTTTAGAAGTAGAAAAAAAATCTGGATTTTGTAAAAGAGGATGCAACGACCAACTCACGAAAAATAGGTATTTCCACAAAAAAAAGAGTAACACACTCCGCGAATAAGGCTTATATCCATACCACTTTCAGCGTATATAGCACTTGCAACCGTAATGGTATGTTAAGCGTATGGAATTTTCTCGGTGAATAAATAATACTAGTCGTCTTGTATCGCGCATAAGTTTTACGGATGAAGCAATATTCTTAACAGTCCTAATCTATCATTACTATTGCTATTTGTACTACTGCTGCCCTTACTCAATTATGCAATTTTGACATTTAGTGGCAAACAGAAATCTTATTCATTGTTTCAGATAAGAACTAAACCGAACTTATTTTCGAGATAAATAATCAATCATCCACACCGTAACTTATAATACTGTAGTATAAACATCTTTATCAATTGTGCAATCATCAATGTTGTCGAAGCCACCAGAAATACTTCATATTTTCTCCTAACAATATAATTTTACTTTTTATTTAGTTTTATTGTCAATTTTAAGCGAGTGAGTCTAATAATACAGAGTGATCTAAATTCACGGACCACTATAGCTGCTTTCAATATTATCAGTGCTATAAAATCAGTGAAATTGGAGAATAGTGCTATAGCGAACTCTTTTGTTACATTGAACTTTCACCTGTTTGCAAATTATTTTCCAATTCAGGAACATACAAATCCAACGACAACTTAAAGCAAGTCCTCGCGCGACTAAAACCATGATTCGCTTCTCATACCCGACTTATCGAAAGACCATCGAAGTTACCACCGGCAGGGATATAAGAGCACCCCGAACACCAATACAGACATTATCGTTGGTCGCTTGCTTCTCCGCCTTACTGTAAGCGCGCCGCTCATTAATTCACAGATTAATGCTCTCACATAGTCGTCATTATCGTTGCTATATCAACCGTCCATTAATTAATTCCGCAGTTCGATTACTTTACATCTTTGGTTACAACAGGCTATTGCAAATACCTACGAGCCCCGTCTCAGTGAAGTTGGCCCAACCAACAAAAACATGTTTTTTAAGATATATATATATAGATCAATAAACAGAAAATTAACAAAAATTAAGTAGAAGATTACTACTGCATTACATCGCCTTTTTATTACCGCTTCAATGCGTCTCTACATACTTCTGTTTCTGACTAACTTCTGTTTCTGTTTCTGAGCCACGGATACAGCAGTTCTGTAGGATTTAGTTGTGACAAATTTATATACAGCATATCCATTTGGCTGCCCTGTGGAAGAATGAGCTACTAGTCAACAATTTGCGCAGCACACTCTTGAATATCACTTGCTTCATTGTATAACAAGCAGTTTTACCACGAGATATTAAGTGAGCATATTAACTGGTAGCAAAAACACCACACACTAGTTTGCCAATTTCATTGATCTTGTAGGACCAACAAAAAAAAGATATTAACAACGGCCAGTTAATTTTGATCAGCCTGCATAAACAAAAATTACAACAAAAAATAAAAAATCCTATTTACCTCTTGTAATAATACTTTGTTTTTTATACAAATATTTGGTAATACAGTAGCTCCTCTTGGGATCTTAAATGCTGGCTGAATAGTGCTTAGCTTGTTATAAGTTTTTATAATATTTTTCTTGTTCATTTTGAAGACTTTTTTGATATCTGATTCTCTTAAAAAAAGAAATTCATTGCATAAGCATTTCAGTACAAACTCTTCTTCTAAGGGATTTCCAGTTTCTTCAAAATCGACAAATGCATGCTTACGTTGGGTATCATTAAAATATGCTCTAGGATCAGGAAACTCTAACAAAAATTGATACAATTTAAAACCAGACAAATATTTCCCCATTTCTGCTTGCTCATTTTTCCTACTAAAATTATAACGTTAGTAATATTTTTTTTTTTTATACCGGACACTAACCTCAAATAATCTTCTAATTTTGGATAATCTTTCTTATCCATGCATTCATTGATAAATTGTACTAATTTATTTTCATCATATGCCAACTCTTGAGCATGACATTCTAAATATACTGGATCTGCATCGGGTATCATTTCTAAAAGTTTTCCCATTGTTACTGTTATAGCATTATCCAGGCTTGCAGCTTCATCATGTACATCGTTTGTTGTTGGTGTAGATGAATTTTGTGTTCCTGGTTCTAATAACAAATTTATCATTGCCTCTATCTTTTCATCCGATGAAGAAAAGGAATTTGAGTTTTCTTCAACTAAATCAATTATATTTTCAATCAACTCTTGTGATTTATGTGGAAATATACCACGTAAAATCTCGAATGGTTCTAAATCAGTCATGTCTAAAATATGTGAAAAAAAAAAATATTTCATTAGTGATTATCTAATAAGCACTTACGGACTTCCCCTAAAATAAGTAGTAAAAGAAGAGTTATGTATAATGAAAATTTGTAACTAAATTAAGTACTGACTTATAATTAATCTACGTTCATGGTTTGATATCTTGAAATTTGTGATTTAAATGTTAGGATTAGAAAAAATTCCTATCTTGGGTAATTATATCTACATATGGATAAGCAACAATGTAACAAAAAAGGTTTCATGTTTTATTCTTCTTTTTGCATCTTTAAGATCTCATGTGTAGCTAATTAAAGTTAATATTTTTCTTAATTTATTGGAGAATGAGTATTATTGATTGAAATAAGTAAGTAAAAAACTTACCTATATAATTCAATTCTATATTTTAGTATCACGTACGAACGAGCCGATAATTTCTGTCAATTTACAAATGATAAGATAATCATTTATCACAATTGTTCAATAAAACACCATAAAGCACTTCAACAATGAATAATGGCAACCGACTAAAACGAACTGCAAAACTGCTGCTAAGTACAAAATATTGTGCACCGTACAACTACGGTAATCCCTTTTAAATTGATTTATTTCATGCTCTCTCGTTAGATGGTAGCAAATAGGATGTGAAATGCCGGGGTACTCCGTATTTCGCAAATTTTGTGATATCTGTCCTGGATTCTGCCTTCATCGCTTGCGATTGAGTTTGACGTTGTTAAGTTGAATTTGTGCGCTTTTTGAATATCATCTTTGTATTAATTATGGTTGTTTTTTGACATTGTGTTTTAAATTTCTCTATTATAACTAGAGCTGGCACTTTTTAAAATTCGCGGTAGATTTAAGCTGTTCGCCAAGATAGGGGGAATAACAACATTTTCAATGAGACTACACAGACACCTGTTTTGTCGACTCTCGAAGAAGTTGGTTCTGGCAACAAAGAACATATACCTTTGTATTACATTAAGGCAAACGTGTCCGTTATTGCCGGAAGTACCAACTTAAATCATCTGCGAAAATTAAAAAATACCAGCTCTAATTATACTTTAAAGGTGTAACTTTTTAAAAAATGAGATGTGTTTTTACTTTGCGTTTATTAAAATCTACGTACCTTATCATAAGCCGTAATATTTATTAATAAACAATAAATATCGAAAATTTTTAAATATCCCTCCAATCCTCAAAATTAAGCGACCGAATGATGTTCTTTACCGGACGCGTAAAATACGTATAATACGTAAAACGCAATTTAAAAAAATGGATATTGTTATATTATCTACTTTTGTATAACATAGTATATACCATTTACTTTGGTAGAGCATTGTATACATAGGTATGTAGGTAAGTTAGGAAAGGATATTGACCATAGGGTGGCACTTATTTACACTTTAATGTAATTGCTTGCAGTGCCTCTAGCGGTTGTATGGCAACTCACGCATGCTATAGTCGTTGTTGTGGTCTGTTGCATAGGTAATATATTCTATATATTGGTCACTTTCGCTATCAGAGATGTCAGAGAAGTTTCAAGGACCCCACACCATCATATGGCAAACTAACCTGTAATAATAGGTTTGAAACTCCGCTAAGCGGTTTTTTTTAAACATCTGTTATTACATTATTAAAAATTGAATTAAAATGTAAATTATATGTTAGTTCATGCTCAATTATATAATATACATACATACAGATGTATTTCGCGTGTTTATATTATGTGATAAAGATTTGAATTTGTGAAACACTATTTACTTCCATAATGTGAACGTATTCAAATAAATCTCCTCACTGCAGCTAACTTAGATTAATGTGTTTCATATATAAATATTTAACATAAGATTGTAATCACCTTAAATACATCCTTCTCGTATGAATATATACTTATGCATAAATATTCCAGTATATAATCTGCATTGTTAGAAAAATATATATCAGGTAAAAATTAAACTATTCAACATTATGTACTTGTATATATTATATATCTATATATACATAAAACAATATTAATTTCTAATCTATTAAATATTGTACAGCTATGTGAATATGTATTAGGCACCCCCAATTTTTCTTCGGATATATAAAAATAAATTGTATATCAATAAAGCGAGGAAGTAGATATACCATACAGGATATTTTATTAATATTTTCAATATTTTATTGGTTCACCAGCTGCTTTTATTAGAGATCTTACACGTTTTGGCATACTACTAATTAATTTGTGGCATACATCGCTGGAAATTGAGATCCATTCGTTGAGGATTTGTTGGCGAAGCTGCTCTTTTGACCCACACTGATGTTTTGCGATGTTTTTCTTCAGAATATACCATAAATTTTCTGTTGGTGATAAGTCCAGGGACTGTGCCGGCCAGTCCAACAGTCGCACTCCGTTTTCCGTGAATTGCTGCACTTGCACTGCATTGTCGTCCTTGCGCGGTGACAAGGAGCGTTATTATGCGCTCTTCGCAAAGAAAGACTTCGCTAACGCCTGATGCCAACATGCATCCCTATACCATGATGCTACCGCCACCATGTTTTACCGTTGGTACGATGCATTGCGGGAGATATTCTTCTCCGGGTCTTCGCCGTACAAATTGGCGCCCCCGTTGGTCTGAAAAGCTGCAATAAAAGAAGAAAATACAGCAAACATGATTAAATAAGACATTTATAAAATTACGTTATGTAAATTACGTTTGATGTAATAAACAACTATAAAAGAAGATAAAAGAAGCATACCTCGATGTTATATTGGTCAGAAAAGATTACACGCCACCATTCTTCCCCTATCCAATGCGCGTACTTTTTGGCCCATTCCGAACGTTTTTTTTGATGCGTTGGAGTTAAGTACGGCTTCTTTCGCGCTATACGCCCACGTAAATTAGCTGCCTTCAGTCGCCTTCTTACCGCACTTGGGGTTAGAGAAACCCCATGTCGCGTCTACAGCTCACTAATTTTAATAGATAATCACTAACTTAATTCTTTCGACGATTTTGTGCCTTTTTGCGGGATTATTCAAACACCGAATTGTATAATAAGGTGCTTGTGGTGGAGCTCATTTTATAGATGCTTGCAAGTCAAATATAAAACTTGTAAAAGGATCACTACCAATGATAAATATACTGGTATGTTTTATGCAGAAACATTTTTTTTTCAGTTTATAGGTGCATATAAATCAAATGCAAACTCAAAGATTAAATTTGATCATATTGCTGCTCCTATTGATTAATAAACTAAGTTAACCTGCAATTTGCGTTCCCAAAACTTATACAATGAAGTACAAACGAAATAAATTATAATAATTGATAATATATTATGTGTAATTAAAATGTACCTATATGTTATTAATTTGTAGCTGTCTTATCTTTAAAATGTAAATGTATGTATCTTAAGTTACCTATTTTATAAAATACAATATTTAATAGATAAGAAATTAATATTGTTTTATTTATATATTATTGATATATACACAGTACATAATGTTGAATAGTTTAATTTTTACCTGATATATATTTTTCTAACAATGCAGATTATATACTGGAATATTCATGCATAAGTATATATTCATATTAGAAGGATGTATTTAAGGTGATTACACATCTTATGTTAAATATTTATATATGAAGTACATTAATCTAAGCTAGCTGCAGTGAGGAGATTTATTTGAATACGTTCACATTATAGAAGTAAATAGTGTTTTACAAATTCAAATCTTTAACACATAATATAAACACGCGAAATACATCCGTATGTATATATATTATATAATTAAGCATGAATATTCTAACATATAATTTACATTTTAATTTAATTTTTAATAATATACGGACAGATATTTAAAAATCCCCACTTAGCAGAGTTTCAAACCTATTATTACAGGTTAGTTTGCCATACGATGGTGTGGGGTCGTTGAAACTTCTGTGATAGCGGAAGTGACCAATTTACAGAATATATTATCTATGCATTGAACTCTATACGTTTGCAACGTGCCTAGAATGAATCCTCTTCACAAGTAGCACTGAGCTACAGCATAAATTTGCTACGGATTGTCATCATGTTAATATTTTAATAAATATAACCTACACGTTAAATACGTTTGAATGTTGTTTAGCTTTATGTGTGTATCCGTTTGTTATCGTTAGTTTATTGTCATCGTTTAGAATGTTAATCAGTACTTTTCAGTGCTAGTTTAATAGAAGTGGTTTATGTTAAAGAAGAGTAAAAAAATAATGTAGGCAAAGGATTAAATTGCATGCTTAGATACAAAAGTAGATGGAATTGTCATTATCAGCAAGGGTACTGTGCTGTATATATATCCGTATAAAAGCTATAGAAAAAAACATTTTATCATCATCGATATTGATATGATAATATTTGTTTGAAGTTACACATCTGTAATGGTGGTGTATAGCTCATCTGAGATAATTGATATAAGCCTCAGGTTTTGTATTTCACAATACATGTTCTTAAATCTATTTGTTATATAGGTGCATGTCACCAAAATCATCACCAAGCTTCCTTGCTTTATATATATATAATATAGAGCGATATCCAAATGGCACTATTCCAAATTCAGCAACACACTTGGCTGCTAGAGCTTGAGAAGGGAAACTACAAGCTAGGAAACGAATTCATATTAATTGTATTGCTAATGAGAACAAATAAATGCATTAGCTGCTATTGGAAATACTCCCTATGTATCCACGAGGTAATTGGCTGAGAATTCTGGATCAACCGACAGTAGCGCGCATTTTGAAGAAACATTATTGCCATGACTGCTGCAAGAATTGACTGGAAGAGATTTTCCAAATAGGTCGGAGTTTTGTAATCAAATTATTGAGCAGTTACAAAACAAGGACAGATATTTTAGCAATGTTCCTTTCTCAAATGAAAGTTTTTATAATACCGGTATATTGGAGTAGTCGAAATCCACATTGGACAAGAGAAACTACACAGAATCAATGGGGAATAAATGTTTAGTGTGGTATTTTGGACCAACAGATAATAGGACCCTATTTTTTTGAAGGGACATTAACATTTATTAGGTATGTCGATTTTCTAAGAAATATTTTACCACTACTACATGGAAAATGTAAACCTAGAAACATAAAGGCAGCTGATTTTCCAGCAACATGGATCTCCTGTGGACACTGCACGCATAAGCGTTGCATACTCGAATGAAGTATTTCTAAACCGTGGAGTATTTTCATGGCCACGTAGGTCACCAGAAATAACCTTTAGATTTTTTAAAGAAAAATTAGAGAGCAACACCAGATGTTATAAAAAAAAGGATCAAAAATACCTGTCATAACACCACTTGAAATGTTAGATAATATTCATCACAAATTTGCGAGAGTGTATTACTGCTAATGGAGGTCACTTCACTTTAAGTTCAGTATTGCTGCTGAAGATGATAGCTTATCTATCGAAACGTGCGTACAGTGTCAGTGAAGTGTTTGTGGTAAAGGGTAATAGTGAAGTGTCTCAGAGGGCACTTCTAAAAAATTCAGCAAACTACTGTGCGTGAAACACTAAGAAACTAGTAAAGCATTAAACACAAAAACAAATATCGTACTAATTAAACGATATTATTGATAAAATGTGCTTTTGTATAGCCAGTAGCTATAAATGTGAAATAACCATCTTTATTTGAAAACAACCATTAACCTTGCTTTAATTGTATATAATTATAATAAAATTTTCCAGCTGTAACAATTGTTCCAAAAAACTTAAACATTTATCAATATTAGGTAACACATATTATGAAAGCGTGTATGGTTGCATGCTGATCAGGCGTTGAATTTCACTGTATTATTATGGGGGTTTCGTTAGTTGCCAGTATCACTTTAACTGGTTCAAACTATGTATATTAATGTCTGATTTATAATCACTAAAGTTCCGTGCACTTCACAGGCGCTGGTATTGGAGTGGTCGCCACTTTCCGTGCGCTTCACGAAATTAGTAGAGACTAGACAGACTCGTGATTATTCGTCTCAGGAGAATGAGCAACACGAGTCTACCTAGTTTCTGTTAATTTTGTGAAGGGCACGGAAAGTGGAGAACTTTGGTGATTAGTAATACATATAGTAGGAAAGGGATTTATTTTATCTGGAAGAATGGTTTTCTGCGATTAAAGCAATATGATTTCAGAGTTATGCTGCGGCCCCATCTGTCATAAACATTAAAACTTGGTCTCTTGAAAGTTTTTCCAATGTGTTTAATATCACAAAGTAAACGGCATAGTTACATATAAATCATGTATAAACCGTTCCCGATATACACCTGTTTTTTTTGTTATTGTGCTTTGCACTTCCCACGTGATTTTGGCAATATATTCTTGACCAACACATTAGAGATATATCGCAAACTAAAAGTGGCGAACTTTAATGATCACACCTGATCGCAGTAAAACAAAATTAAAACTGTTACAACAAGCAATGCAGTGAAGAAATTATGGTAGCGTTGCCGAAATTATCGATATTACATATGCAAAAATGCATTAATCTCGTTACAAAGTAAAATTTTACAAAAAAGATTACAATAGATGTGCTTACATGCTTGCTGCTTTTACGATATATTGACAGCACGATCGGTAGTATTCTTTATTGCCAATTGAATGGAAGGATTTGCTTTGCAGCATGAAGAATTTTCCGACTGCTGCAACATATTCGCTTCGCAACATTTCTTTCATAGTATAAGAGAGGTCACTACTGGTCAAACTAATCGATCCTTGTATTTTGGTTGTTTACTGTTTTCTATTATATTTGGAAATAAAGTTGCTTACAAGATATTGAAGGAATTTCTCTAGATCTCAATATTTTCGAGTCTAAGAAATTTCTGCATAATATTATTCAAAGGAAATCGTTTTATTGGTTGTTGCCTAGCTGCGATGTCTGTATCTATAATTCAGGTGAGTTCGTGGACACATTTTTCTTAAAATTTATGCATGCGTTTTTCTGTAAAACCAGACACCCTTCAGGTACCAAGGTTTTGAAAAAGGAGAAGACATTTTCAAGCTCCCAGGATCTACTTTTGTGTAGTTGCGGAATCAACAAATCGGGCTACTAAAACGAGAACTGCATCGATTGGTATATTAAAGACCATACATTGGAAAATCCTGAAAATTTCCCAATACGCATGTGGTTTTAGACAAAAAAAAACGTAATAATCTGGCATTCCCGGTTATACCGGCAATAGTTGTCAACTTTGTTATTTTAAAAACCTTATAGAATTCTTAATCTAATTTTAAGGATTGTTTGATAATACAGCTATGTTGCTATTTCTAATGATATTTGAAAATTTTGGCTTTAATAATTTAACTTTTTTGAAAAATTTGAACGGATGACGAACTTTTATAACTGTGAAAGTATCTGTACAATTGTTAACCGTATATGGTAATTAATTAATATTAGAAGAGAATAAATTTTTCAAAAACATTATACAGCGTGTCGGACAATTAATGCTTCTCTCAACTGGAAAAGTAGCCAAAACTTATTTTTTCTTAAATGCAGCTGCCAATTTTTCTATTTCTTTTCACATTGCTCTTACAAAAAACAAAACAAAAATGTAATATTCATTACACATCTAAATATTTAGGAAAATGTATATTGTGACATATATCTTCAACCATGATACCCAACGTGTGAGAATCGGCTCTGATGGTTCGGGAATGTCGGAAAGTTTTCGAATTCGAAAACACTTTTTTAGTATTTCAAATTAATGCATCCACCTCTGGATAATAATTCCGTACCTATCGTTTGTGCCACAAAATGTAAAGCATGTAAAATTTGTTCACATTCTTGTTTTAGAGAATGGCCCACGTAACGCATTGTTACCGCATCATCGGTCATAAATATCAACAGTTGGTTAGGTGACACTACAAATTTCTGTAACGTATCCAGCACTACCCTCGTAATCGTTTCAGCAGTACACTTTTGTAGTTTTTTGCTTGGTAATAAGATTGTAAAATCGGTTGAAGGGGGACCAGCACACGCTCCACAACATGTACAATGGAATTTTTTTTCGATCTGTCGTTTCGTTCACGCTTAACCACAGCACGTTTATCTTTAACGTTGTCCGAGAAGGTAGCTCTCTCGATGGCGCACCACTTTTTCCATTTGTGTGCTGTATACTATTGAAATGCTTTGTACACTCGTATTTGTGGCAGTAGAATAATGGTTTATCACAAACTGTATACATTATTATAGCACCGTCATGAGATAAATTGAAAAATTCATCGATATACTTTTTTTTACATTTTCAAGCGATGATCGCCTTTTGTGCTTCTGTATGCCCGATATACTATGAACTAAACAAACGACGTTCGACTAACTTGCGTGGAGCCCAAGATGAATTAACACAAGACTGCTTCGCTATCTGCGTTGCTCGTGATGTTGCGTACTGGATACGGTCCCGATATACAGATACGCTGGCCCACGGTAATTATGATCGTTGAATGCTATAATTAAGGCATTGTAAAATTTTCTCCATTGACCAAACTTCTGAGGACGATATGTATGTATGCCGACGTCAGACGTTTACGCCGCTTTGGTTTAGATGGACGATAATGGATGTTTTAATCATCTCTATGTTTACTGTTGTTATAAATATATTTTACAGTGATATTTGCTATAAAAATATATTTTTCATAGCAAATATCACTGTTCAAATAAGGTCAATCAAGAAAACAATACCATTAAATAGCAACGATAATATTTACTATTAAGATACCACGAATAACGCGCTCATAGTTTTAAATAGATAATGTGTAAACACCGTCCTTGAGATAGTTTTAATTGTGTATTAATAGGAAAGTGGAATTTCTTATGAAATTTTGGATCCCAATAATTTACCATTAGGGCATACGAATCTTGACGTTATCCAGAAATAGTAAGTACCATTAGGTTTCGTGGTAAATTGTGAAAATCTGCTATTACACACTAATTACACTGGGCAATAATATTTCGAAAAGGTTGTGCTTCCGGGATTGAAACAATCCTTTAATGAATTCAATATGTTGAACACAATTATTACTAAGAGAAAGCTGAATTGGCTACGATTTCTTTGTAATAAGTACGCAGTATTGAGAAAAAAAATGTATATTTGTAAATAATCTAATACATGTTAAGAATACCTAATCTGCCTAGGTCTTTTGCTTTCTTTTGTCATTTGTAATTAACGAGGGGAATATTTCTGATGAGCGTCTAACATTAATCGACATGCATTCACGTGGACTGTTTACCCTGGTATCGTTCTTAGGAATGTCCTGATAAAAACGTTCACTGTGCTCGTCCGCAGTTATTTGGGAAGAAATTCAAGCTGGAGTAAAGTAAATGGATCTTTAAGGACACATTACAGCCGTATTCATTCCCAAGGAAGTTTTCTGTCACTTGATAAGAAACTCTTTCAAAGTAAAAAAAAAAAATACGGGTTTGGAAAGCATTAAACTTCTATTTTTCTTTTTACTTTGAAGAAGTTTCTGAAAGTTGGTATCTCTGAAAAGTTGTTTACTCTGAGGCCTCACCAAAATAACCCTTTATTTTGACTTCACTCAACTAATCGAATTTTTCATACAAATTCTTCAATATTGGTTCATTTTTATCGACGGCTATTATCAAGTTTTTGATGAGGTAAAGCTAGATAAACGTGAATATCTCAACGACAGCTGATCAACTTTTTTCAAAATGGACGCGTTAAATTCCTTCAGAATTGGATATTTTCACCTGAGACGCAATTTCATTGTTGCTCAGGGTTGTCAAACTATGATGCTGTAATAATCATCAGATTTGTTGAACACCTACGTAATGCAAAGGATCTTTGAATTGTGCCCATGGAAGTTCAACACGAATACACGGATCCGAAAATCGGTTGATCCGGATCTCAATTTTATTGCATATATAGCAACAACACTATATAAAATATAATATTTCTTGAACTCATAAATTCCATTCTTTAAATGGAATGCCTGTAAAATGTTAGAAATAACTGTAATATCAATAATTAAGACCCAATTGAAGCAAATGCTTTCAAACGTTCGCAATTCCATAATTGGCGCGTATTTTAGACTTCCAAAATAATACCACTCCTTGCTGAATATAAAATATACCTGAGGGTATAGTAGTGTTTCCCAAAGGTGGCACATACGTAGTCATTGAAAAATAAATTTCTAAATTAGATAAACAAAAAAAAACTATTAACAATCGTATTTGTACATATATCCGTGTTATGCAAACAATTTTTACAATCAAAAGAAATGTAAGAATAATTAAATAAATAATTACAAGAGGAAAATATGTCTGTATTATTCAACTATTTGACAGAGATCCAATGAATGTTTATTTAAAAAAATACAATCTGCTCCATCAAGTCTTTCAAACAGAGCATCTCAGTTCATCTTCGACATTTTTCAATCATTGTTTTTCACTTTTCACGTTGCTGCAAGTTTAAAATCTTGACTCGCATAAGTATAACGCAGAAAATTTGTAGTAAACCATTTATTGCTGTTTTTAAATAACTTTATATATTCATTTCTAACTGAAATCTAAAAAAGTAACCAATGATTGATGTACCATTAATAAAAGAATTTCGAATTCACTCATATTTTTTTCGATTGAATAAATGAAAAACTTATCTGTTAGTGTTAAAATATGTTCGTTTTTCCCTTTTAAACTGGTATTTCATGGCAAACAATACAAAAGTATCGGCACCCTACGCACCACACAAATTTAATAAATTAATTAATCCAGGATGGCCGTTTCGAGGATGCCTGTGATCCGTATTCTCAACCGGTGACCGAATGATGTAGGAAGCTTCTAAATCTAACGTCCCTACTTTCGAGACTACTAACTAAGACATGCGAAAAAATACGGCAAGATAGACGAAAAGGTGTCTTGTCATTGTAGCACGGAACATGTGCACCATGTGCAGGCTTACTCCAAATAGTCAAATAGAACTGAGTACGATAATGGTCCGTTCTCTCTATTCATCAAATTTGTTGATTTCTATGTAAATAGTTTCGTAAGCGTCTAATTCCCGCGTTTTTAATCAATTTCAAGTTTTCTAATTTAATATTATCCTCGGTTTCGTTTATATGTTGTGGTACACTTGACGATTCTAATCTACCAAATCGATGACACCTGATATGTTCCTTGAATCTGGTACCTATTGCTCTTTTCGTTCGACCAATATAGGCTTTGTCACTGCATGCAATTTTATAAATTCCCGACCTTTCCTCCATGTTCGGTTTATCTTTCGGATTGCCAGGAAGGTTTTTAAGTGTATTACACGGACTAAAACATACGTTCATATCTTGACCCCTAAAAGCTTTACTGATATCTTCCGATATGCTGTGAAATGGGTGTTTCACGTATTTCTTACCGTTAGTTTCTCCCGGGATTAAGGTGGTGGAATTTCTAACATAATTCTTTTAAGACTACGGTCGACATCCATAGAAATCAAAATCATTGTAAATAGCTAAATTTTTTATGAATTTAAGTTCTTTGCTTAAAGGGAATTTAACTAATCTATTAATTAAGAAAGTAATCGCGGCCATTTTGCGTTGTCCACAGTGGTTAGAATTGTTCATAATGTACTTATTAGTGTTTGCTTCTTTCTAGAGATGTCTGTTTCCAGTTTTTTGTTGTTTGTAATTATTAAACTATCAAGGAACGGAAGCTGATTGTTTACTTCTTCTACTACTCTGAATTTAATAGCTTCAAATTTTGAATTAAGCGTCCCGAAGAAATCCAAAGTAGTACATTTCCTAGTATCAAAGACCACGGAAATATCATCCACTTACCTAAGCCTCATTCTAGGAAAATATGCGGTATCAATTCTCATATACGTTCCGAATTTACTTATGAAGAAGTTGGCTATGGAAGAGGACAAGGAGTTGTCCACTGTCGTAGTTGCTCATAGTACTTGCCGTCTACTTGAAAACAATTTTGATTAATGCAGAGTGAAGTTGGTCTTTCGTATTCTGCCATCAATATTGTTGTTTTCTGTAGTTATGGAAATAATATGCATAATTTACTCTCCGCCCTGTATACCTTTTCCCCAACTAATATTTCGAATAACAAAAAGTATGCCATGGATTCCCACCATTCCGAAAGTAACAGTGTGCGAGAAGCGGCCGATGAAAGTGTACAGTATTTAACACATCGCCGAATAATGTAAGTTAAAACAATTCCTTTTTTTACAAGAGTAGTATCAATATTACTGAGTAAATAATAATGAACGTGTAGAAATAATCAAGTTTAATAAAATACTATTTATCAAAAATAGTTATTGGCGAAGGAACATTGAAGAACTGTACTTGTATTATTTATATCCGCTCTAACACTTTCGTTTGCTATAACGATGCCCTGGATTAGTGTCTATAGATTTTTTTCTATTTATACGATTTTATTTTACGGACGCTTTAACTTGATTCAATGAATTTCCCTATATGATTGAAAGTATCGTCTTACTTTGGCTATTCAGTACCTATGTATGTATGCAAGTATATACACATTGCGCCGTAACCTATTTACAGTAGAGGCTCCTGAGAGGTTCGTGTTTATGTGTTTGTTTTTTGTTTTATGTGAATGAAATAAGCCTAACAGGTTTAGTATTTTTAATAAAGCTATTCGTTCGTTATTTGGAAACACTTCAATTACAATTATTGGTAATGTAGTACGTAATTTCCAAAACAAATTTCGTGGAAATAAGGTAGAGATAGCTACCATTTTTTTTGGGTTTTATTAAAACTTTTAGGAATTGTTTACAAGAATATTAGATAACATTTAATTCGATGAAGAACATTTATGGTGAAACGCTTACCTTACATTTGTAGGGGGGAATATATATATTTTAAAAAGGCTTCCATGTACAGCGTGTTTTTCTGTATTTCAACTACTAAGTATCTCAGCTAATATTTGTTTCTACAAAGTTTGAATTATTTTCTCTAAACTTGAATTTCGAATAGTTCAATTCGAAACATTTTAAAGTTTCATTTGTACATGGATTATGATCGTTATTTTTATTTATTAATTTCTATTTTTTATTTGTTTGACAAATTCTTTTGAGGTAATCAGAATATTGTAAAAATATATACGGTGATAAGAAAACAGGAAATAAAACCAAAAACATGTACCTACTTCCGAAGTAAGTGTTTATTTATTGTTTATTCCAATCATACAAAAATGGTATTATTGGAATAAAAATGGAAATTATCCTTTGCATCAAAGGAGTGGCAGGTCGCCTATAATTACGTGAGTGATTTTTGCAAATTAAAACGGTATATGTATATATTTTAAGAAAAGTAGTACATTTCTTACATTTAAGCAATATTTTTGGATTAAGCAAATATTTATTAAAAATTATATATTAAGCCGTAAGAAATATTTGGAGAGAAAAAGACAAATTTCTTTGAATTTGTGCAGACTTATTCTTTGATTAAGGAAATCTATCAATGCACAAGCTATTGGCTTAAAGTGCTGTAAAGCACTTTCTAAACAGAAAGTAAAAGAAATCTAAACAGAACATGTATTTCATTTTGTTTTTATTTTGTTTTTCTATACAAGAAATTTAAAGGAAAGGAGATCTCGATGGTTACATTATAACTGTATTTCGACACTCAATTATCTTTAAGATACAGTATTTACTATGGATAACACTTCAACCTTAAAAGAAAATTAGGTCCGACTTATTGTCAGCTAAAAGTGTCAACAAAGACACTTTTAGCTTTTAGACAAAGGGAGGAAGGAGTTTTTTATGTTATCAGATTAGTTATGAAAACGAGTTACAGAAGATTTTTCAACACAAGAACCATTAAATTTTAGAAAAAGATAACAGTTACAGAGGACGAGGTCGAGAATATAATCTGGATGTTGTAATTCCTCAAGCCATATTCATTACTACTTGAACAATTCGTGCTTTAATCGCTCTGAAGTTACGCAGAAGCAGAAGAAGAATATTCTGAATGTAATTGTGGAGTCTTTCCTCGCTTTCAAGATCCTAATTGTGGCTTTATAGCCATCATTTGTTACTCTATTCCCTTTTGGCATGTACTCAATTAAGAAAATTCCCGTCGCGAACCAGAAAATTGTGGCCAATACATTCCCCGCAGAAAATTGTGTCTTCGCCTTCTTGGATGCCGCAGAGTCTTTATGAATCCATTACATGGACTATTGTTTCGTGAGAGGGTCCCGGCAGTGTATCCAGGTCTCCTCCCCGGTTATAATTCTATAGAAGAAGCCCTGATCTTGGGATAAAGCAGTCAAAATCTCCTCGCAAATTTGTCTATATAGTCTATATATATATATATGTCTATATAGTTTTTGTTCAGGCTGACCAGCTTGGGATCTTCATGTAGAGTACTCATTTCTGATATTCTTTCTCTAGAAATAACCGAAAGTCTTACTCAGTCAACATTAGATCTTCAACTTTGTTGATGATTTCTTCAGTTTGTGTTCCAGAGATCTTCCACACTTTGTGCCACCATGAATGCGTTTCTAATCCCATTTGAACTGCTTGCTCCCAATTTTAATTTGGAAATAGGACGGATTATTTCCTCCATAGACTGCGACGTGGATATTCTTCGGGCTACTGCCTTCTTTCGATAGAAATTTCATAACGCTGTGTTCAAGATTCAAATCCCTTATTTTCGCTTTTTTAAATTACAACTTTTTCAATAAGTAAACTATACATTTACTTCAAAATGATAAAATCTAGTTTTTGAGGCAGTCTCTTGGAAAGAAAAAAGAAAAGCAAAAATTCTACTTTATTAACGAAATTGAAGTAACTATTTGATCTATTCTCTATCAAGTAGACTCCATACATGGATAGACTTTTTTTGTTTTAAATGTAGATCTGCAGGTAAGCGCTATGCTTTGATTGTAAAATATTTTTTGTTTCTGGACAATTTAGCTCCATAAGGCAAAACTGCAAAGCTAATGTTTGAGGAATCAGAAAATATTTTTTTAAATTTAAATTATATATATAACATTGATAGTAAACTACTGTAGAAACAATTAAGTGCAAACCCAGTTATTAGTTCTATAAATGATGTATACGGAAAATATTTCGTAAACAAATTCATTTTACCCTGTATACTGTATACATAAAAATTAATACAAAACAGAATGGCGCAGAAAACTCGGTAATTAAGCTCAGTTGACCCAAATTTTAACCTTAAATGTTATTAGCTGTCGCCACGCCCCACTAGATAATGATATTAGCGTGCATTATCTCTTGAAATATATCATGTTACTTGCCTTGAGTTGGGACACAGTGAAAATAGCTATAAATATTAATGTGAAATGTAAACCATGCATATACAGGGTGAGTCGTCTCCATGGGCTCGAAAGATTGGGCCTTTGTAAATAAAGATCTTTCAAAATGGTTTCTTTCTTATTCTGGGATCTGATTGTGACATGTTTTAAAATTATATTGAAACCTACACAATGTCCTATATGTTTGTGGCTATCCTCTGTTAAATTCCGAAGCAAATTGATATTATTGTCTTAAAACTAAGCGCTTCACAGCAATTAATGTATTTTTTAAAAAGTCGACATTCGTAGAAATCTTTATTTCTGTGGAAGGGTGTATTAAGCAGATGTAATTTTTTGTACCTAGATTAGGCATAAGACGACCTGATATGTGGTTCTGAATTAGTAATGGGAAGCACGTAATATTGTGTTAAGTCGATATGATTACTTTTGTTACACAATTTATTCTTTGGATGGAACACTGTATACTGCATTAGTTTTGATTTTTAACTCTGAAACGCTTAGTCTTAGGGCAATAGTAGCTTATTACATTTTTGCCTCCGAACTTAACGAGGATTCCAAAATGTGATAATATACAATGTGCCCGGATTTCGCAGGGACAACATGGAGATTGTTAAATTAACAAAAAGGCGATATTCTGAGAGCCGATTAAGAATCCACTTTCAAATATTACTTGTTATCACCAACTTGGTTAGAATTAAAGAAGAAGAAAGAAAATCTGCTAATTTCTTTTAGTTCGCCTAACGTTTTTATTTTTGACGTTATGTAAACGTCTTCAACACTTTAAAAGAAATTACATTATTTTTTTTTATGGACAGAAATCATTAGTGCGATGATCACTTTTTTGTTTATCAAGTTATCTGTGGAATTATATTTCCAAACAAAATACGCTTATCATTTACCTCTCAATGCTGTTCATCAGCATCAGTGTTAATAATCCAATTAATAATGAAAAATTTTCAAAAATATAATCTAGTTTATACGTAAATCGTTAATCCTGTAAGTACGTAGAACTTACTCGTCAAATAGGCGGAACTCAATATCCAGTAAAACGATCTCGCGATTAAAAAGGGATCTAAAGAACTTCATTTGCTGCAGCAAGATCAAAAAAGTACAACAGGAATAGTGAAGAAAGAGAAGAATCACTTTTAGCTTGTTTTAATGTCGATTAGTGTGTTTCCTCTAGAGAAATTTCACAGAGCGTTGGTGTACCAAAGGCGAGAGTTTCAGGAATTCTGAAGAAAAATAAAAACAAGTGTTTAATTTTACACCATTTCACATTAAGATCTGAAGATGCAGAAAGAAAACTGTGTGCACGCAAAATCCAAATTTCAAGAACATCATTTTGTGGAGAGATTTTGTGTGGAGATGAAACGATCATTACAAATTGTGGGATGTTTACAGACATAGTGAGCATTACTACTCCCAACATAATTTACAGCTGACTCTTCCAGTTTGAAACTAAGTTAGACTCGGTTTCAATGTTTGGTGCAGCGTAATAAATAACAGATTAATAGGACCCATTATTGTTACTGACAGTTTAACGGGATAAAGGCATCTTTCTTTTTTACAAGACGAGTTCGAAGAATTAATAGAAGAGTTGCCATTAAAAACTATTAGGCAGATGTGATTTTAATAGAACGGGTGTACTATTTAAATCAGCGGTCTAATATGAGAGTAATTGCAACTAATGAAACGGTACGTTGGGCTGTCCGATCACCAGATTTGGTTCCTCCTGATACCTTCTTATGAAGTGCTGTTAAAAATAAAGTTTACGGTCCGACATACAACAACGGTGAAGAATTTCAGGAAGCAATACTTTAGGTACTTCAAAGCACCAATGGTATCCGTTAAGTAATTAATAGTACGCCAAGTTTACATTGCAAACGATTGTGGTTTATTTGAGTAATTTACTGTTGTTAGCTTAGTCGGCTTGTTAATTAAAGTTTTGTTAGTTTAGATAAACGTGTTTTTTGTTGGGGTCCATGATTTTATAGATAACTTGATGTGATGGGGTCATGACACTAGCGGTTTCTGTCCGTAAAAAGACTAATCTTACTTTAGTCAAAATTTTGAAAACGTTTACATATCGTGTGATACATCTTTGCTTTCAGAGAAAAAACATCTTTTAAAAGAAATTAGCATATTTTGTTTTTGTTTTAATTCTAGTCAAGTTGAAAATGGATTCTTAATAGGCTCTTGGAATATCACCTTTTTGCTAATTTAACCGTCCCTCAATGTATAACATTGGTTACCACGTACATATAAGACATTCTGTATATATTGTACTACCAACTTGAATCTTTTATTCTGATACTTCTATAGATTTTGAACACGATATGGCAAGTACGAAATGTTTGCATAAAATTTGAATATTCACATTTGTACCCGCATTCTCATATTTGAAAGCGGTTTCTTAGCGAATGGTAATGAAAATTGTGAAACTAAAATCATATAAGGTGATTTGAACAGCTAGAAAACCCAAACAACGATTTAAATGAATAATCATTCTCTTCACCGAAAGCCTTGAGAAAGATACATGTCGAGCATTATAACCACTCCGATTATCATATGTATGCTGATGACAGTGATGACGCCAAATTGTATACTAATGGAATAATGAGATCTCTAACTTGGCAAATGTCCATCACCTTAAAATGAACCTATCTGGAATTCAATTATTGGTCTTTACTTCGAGACACTTACGAAATGCAATCATAGACCCACTCTATTCATAGAGAACGAGAGAATCTGATCAAAACAAAAACTTGGGCATGTTTTTCAGCATAATACTTTATTTATTTTTTTACTTATTTTAGTACTCCCAGAAAATTGCAAATAGTACAACCAGCTAAATAATAATAATTATAATGAAAGATTAACAACTTCATCATAATTATCAAATGCTAAATACACACGTAAAACAGGTACAATATATGAAAATGAATCTTTTAGATAAGTCACATTTCTTGTGAGTAAGCAAATGAACTATGAAACATATCTTCTAAGGAATTAAGATAGTTTAATATTCTATGCAAGCGGTTATTTTGGCCATACAGTGCTCGATGGAAGGAAATGTAAGTAGTCAAAGCGCCGGAGAGGAGATGTTTATCTCCT
>LR737395.1:3838577-4023370 GCA_902655005.2 Marronus borbonicus
GTTATTTCATATTTACATATACATAATACAACAAAAAATACAACATTTATGCATCATATTGAACCATGGTATTCCTGCAAGACGGTTCAATATGAATAATTCATTAATTAATAAATAAGTTTCATCGTTCCTCATAAATATGTTGTTTTAGGAATTACATCGATATGCTAGAGTCTACCTCGAAATTCTTCAATGTTTTCTAGGACATCAACTTTATAAATATGGTTTTTAACAACTCTCCACAAAAAATAATTCAGGGGACTTAAGTGAGGGCATACATTAACTCCAGAGAGTTTACAATCCAACGGTTTAGAAACTCTTGGCTGTAATTGCCGTATTATGAGCCGGTGCGCTGTCTTGTTGCCACCATAAATGCTGTAGTTGATTTAGTGGAATAATTTGTTGTGTAAGAAGTTTAAGTATCTCCCCATTTAATGTTTCTTCATATATAACTGGTCCTATGAGGCCATGTTCTAAGATGCCCATCTAAATGTTTAATTCAAAATGATGTTGTGATTTACTCATTCTATTTTGTTTAGGGTTTTGTACTGCCCAATAATACTCCGCTTTTCTGTTGAAGATTTCACAATTTAAATTTTGATCTGACCAGATGATTTTGTTTCAAAATATCGGTCGTTTTCTAATCTTCTTGCTAACTAGTTATAGTAGTTGGTTTAAACTTATTTCGATGTAAAGTTCTCTATATTGAAGCCTGGAATAAATTTTTGACACCGCTTCACATAGATAGATTATTATTTATTAAAAAAAAGAGTCGCATAAACTTTACAAAAACATATTTAATTTCCTGTTTGTAAAATATTCCGTTGATGATCATTCAAATTACTGTTAACATAAATATTACGCGACTCGGTAGATGATCCATTCTCGGACAAGTTTCTATCTAAGATCTAGAAAGCGATACGATGTGGCTGTTGTCGTTCTGGATATAATTGGAAAAATCTTGTACTTGCTATATTTGAACTTCGATTCGATGAATAGAAAATATATATCTCAAAACGCCATATAAGAATGTCTAGTAAACAATTAGATATAAGATCGAAGGTGGCATAGAGAATATGTTTTTAGTTTTCCTCTGCTAAATAAAATAAAGGTGCCAGCGGTAAAAAGAAAAAAATTAGCATTTGTCGTCTCTTTTTTTTAATCTCGAACATCATTTGTCACAACTCCATATTTTCTTGGGGTTCACAACAAACACAAAATTTAGCAAATCTGTCGTTCATGTCCAACAATAAACGAGATCTCTATGGTGAGGGCCGAAAATGAATCAGCCTGTATAGTATCAAACGTTTTTATGAAATAGACCTTTTATGAAATAGAACAATTATAACCAAGATTTTTATTATTCGTTTATGTAGATGTTTCTAAAACATTTATATTACAACTATACGTAAAATACTAAGGAAATATATGTTTTATATTTTTTTGGGAAAATTTCAATTTTTTTCATATTTTCATTGAGCTATATTTATGAAAATCCCAAAATATTTATCGAATTATAAAACATAATATTTCGAAAAACTCATATTACATAAGACACTTCATAATTCTCTGTGTTAAACTATGTATGCCATTTATTTGCATAGGTTTTTCCTGAAAAATGTGTGCGTGTCACTATGGTCGGCTAGATCTGTCTTGCATATTGTTAGTGCACCAGAATATGTTTGGTTTGGCGTCTAAAAGTAGATGTTTTAAACATCTACGATAAGCGATACTAAATACATATCATATATACGTCCATGACCGTGGGGAAAAATGTTTATCAACTTCTCAGAAGAGAGCGATTGCTAATTGCTTTCTGATAGGCGGATCTGCTGAGTTATTATATTACTACTGCGTCGACTTCTTTGAAATAATAAAATATTATCAACAATCCAACGCCATGCTATACTATGCTATCTTTTTATTGGAAACTCCGAAGGTTATCCTTATAAATATTTATTTCCATAATTATATACATGTGTTTAAACATATGTTTAGACACAGCTTTATATGCTTGTATATGAGGTGCACAGTTGCAAAACGCTTCAACTTCTACACATTTTGCGAAACAATTTAACACACAATAAAGATAAAAACATAATATATGTGCAAATAATAATATATGTGGAAATATGTGTGCAAAAATTAACTTTAAGTGAAAAATACGACAACTTGTAGGAAACACGCGACGCGTCGTAGGAATAATGTTTATTGAACTTATGATTTCCCTAAAATGCAATTCGATCTATTATTGCTAACATTAAACTGTCCAACAGTACAATTACAATAGTAACGCCAGTGAGCGGGTTAACTCTCACCTACACGGTCTATTGCAGAAGGCGTACTTCAAATTCTTGCGGCAAGGTTTTTCTCAAACTTCCAAGCGTTACAAGCAACAGAGAATATCTGATTCTGCTGACTGTACTGCGACAGTGGCGAAATATGTGCTCAACTGTTTCCTGCTCTTCCTAGCATCATACTTTGAGCGAGGTGTAGGTGTTTTCTTGGCCGGTAACGATTGCGGTTAAAGCTCTGACAAACTTTTTGTCAAGTTCCATAAGCTTCCTGGCTTTGTCTCGGCTGGGCTATTGATCTAATTCGGATAAGTGCCTTTATACGAACTAGATCAGGCTAGCTAGATGTTTTGTTCGGCTATGGATTTTAGACTTAGCGGAATGTACCCAGACTAATCTTATTATTTCCATCCAGAATACTAAGATCTGAAGAAGAAGCTGCGAGGTTGGAGTCTTCCTCGTCTTGAGAGCTCGCAATGTAGCTTGACTAACGGAGAAAACTATTGTCTATCTGTAACTGACATCTCTACTGAAGAGCATCCACATCGTTAGCAAATATTTAAAAAATTATTGCAGATCTATCCAAACTATATGTTCAATTCAACTAATGGTAGAATGCTAGAACAGTAAACCAAAGCAAACTGAGAGCGGGGGCGCTCATATCAACTTCACAAGAGGAAGCAGAGATAATGCTATCTCTAGACAAAAGCGATCTCAAAATACTGATAAAATTACTGCCAGGACGTACAGTGCTAAAACATTATATATTACACAAACTAGGAAAAACTGATTAACTCTACCAACTATATCAAGAAAAATTGAAAATGACATAAATTTTCCAGTAACGCGTTTGTAACACCTTCTGATCATAAAGACGTAGACTCTGTATTGGTGTTACGGTTTATTAAATTCTTACCATTTTTGTTTGCAACAACTACGCTACAAGGCGCTGGTCGGGCTTCGCAACAATGATAATGATAAAAATACAAGGGCACCTAAACTAAGTCTGAACCCCTCTTAATTTAATCAGCATATAAGTTAGTCAGTGTGAAACTTACTTAGGGGAATTTATCGTATATTTCTTCTCTTTCTGACGGATAAAATAAGCAGAGTGAAAAATTCGGGGGTTCGGTGTACGAATTGTCACAACGAAAAAAAAATTTCATCAAAATTTAAAATTATAAAAATTAAAATAAATTAAATTATAAATAATTGATCATGAGAAAACACAAAAAAAACAAAGAACAAAGAAGACTAAATTTAAACCGTGAAGGTCACATTTTAAAAATATCCAAAACGATTAACGTGTCTCTTATAATTGCTTTCACCTTCTAAAATACCATTACTATCAAAATCGAAAACATGACCGGTTTCCAGGCTATGATTAGCTAGAATGCAAGCTGTCTTACTCTTACGGCAATCACTTTTATGTCGACTACTCCGATGTTTTAGCCATCGGCATACTGCTACTATAACCCAAGCAAGGAACTGAACAATTTTAGATGTTAAATTGTTGATAAGGATAAACGTCTGCATTTAATTTCTCTGACCGCATTATCCGTTCGATCATCAAAGAAACTGGAACTGAAAATCGACGGTTTTGGGTATTCATTGTTGATGAAGATACCAAGCAATTTTACTAAGTTCGCTGAAAAAATTGCTAATCAGAAATACGTGTAACTATTTTTCATAGCTACATATGTACCAAGTTTTTGATTCATGGGGTGGTTGGAATGAAAATTATTGAATCATTCCGGTGCGAACTATGAGGCATTGCTTGAGATAAAATAAGACTGATGGGAGAACCCATTGGTGTACCAAAAATTTGTAATTAAAATTTACTGTCAAAAGCAAATTGGGAATTTATTGAAAACAAATTGAATAAGTGTCAGAAACACTGATTTTAAAACAGACACAGATCAATTAAGCAATATTTATTGTAATGTCTTGGAATTTGACAAATAACCATTATGTTTGTAACCAACCTGTACATTTCCAGTTCTTATGTTCACGTATATTCGGTTAACTCCTGATAAAATTCTGAATAAGGAACGAAATATTGAGTATTGGAAGAATAAACTTTCAATTAACCATTCAAAAACAATCCATATACCCGATTATTCGCTTTGCTTCTTTACTTCTCATTATGATTACTGCTATTATATTATTGAGGCAAGTCATGATATTGATTCCTTTAGTCATAGCGTGCTATATAGATTTATTCTAATAGCGCCCTTCGGAGTCTTTGAATGAACCTTAATAGCTCTTCCTTCAATTCAGTAACTGTTAGGAAGTGCCTGTTATCATTCGTGACTAATAGTAACATAATTACATAGAATGTGTTCTGCCGTCTGTAAATCTTCTTGGTATAGAACCGATGGAATCGACCTTCATCTTTTCTTAGTTTATGTACGTAATATATGGTAGTAGGGCTGCATGACCTGTCAATAAAACTAACAGTATTCGGAGATCTCCTTTGCTGAAACCTTATACCTTTTGACAACATAACGCGTTACCTAAGAAGAAAAGTCTTGTTATCATATTTATGTTCTAATTAGAATTTTCGTCATTAAACCTCTGGCAATAGAAATCTAATATTTTTATAATTAAACGATTAATTTAATTATCACAATTTATTATTTAATCCATTCATCAATTATTAAATAGATACTATTGTTGGTCAAATTATTTATATTGGCTTTGTTCCAACAGAAATCACAAACTAGTAAAAGCCAATCATGTAGGTACTACGAATAGAGAATAGTTTTGGATTGCTTTTAGTCAATCGAATCGCGTTTGACTAATTTGTGATTTCTGTGAAACAAGCCCACTGTAAAGTGCTATGCAAAATGTTAGTTAGAGAATATCAGAAACTCATCAGAAAATAAGGTTTTTGGACATCTATTTGTTCCCACAATATATGTAAAATTCGTTTAAAATAATCCATACTCAGCTCAAATACATAGGTAACCATACCGACCTTTAGATAATGTAATACAAAGCTCTAATCTAATTTCTGAGAAGCAATGTCTTTTAGTCAGTAAAAGTTTGTTTTGATAAAATAATTGATCTTATCATATTTTTTCGATATTCGAAAAATATACATAATTTAGAAGCCCGCATATGTTTTTTAGATATAATATCTTGTAATACAAGGTTCTGGTGGTCTTTTTAATTTAGACACCTACATATTTACAAATATAAGTACTTGTAGAGAGAGTCCACGCTATTAACAAGCTCGAAATAAGTAATTTTTAAGTCAATGCTTATTTAACTTTTTTATGTAGCTATGTTTCAAATTAAAGCAATTTAAATGTAAAATTGAACCACAAACAATCATATGCATGTGCATATTCTGAAACACATTATCTATTCAACCACAAAATTTGTTCCGATTTTTCTCTTAAGCTATGGTGTAACACACGTATCTTAAATAGTGTCACTCCCTACTCTTTTTATCCAAATTAGTGGTATAAAATGGTTTTTGTGTATCAGAATAAGTGTCATGGTTTGGGGTTGTTCTACTTTATTTATTAATTCTAATACCACATAATATGTGTAACTAGCGAAAAAATGTAGTATAATCTTGAAAAAGAGCAACACGGAGGCTCGTCTTATGATGGGATTTTTGAACATTCAAAAAGTGAGACTTAGTTGGGACAGTTAAATTTTCGAGGATAGTCTGAGAGGTTTCAAATGAATAACATAACGAAAGAACGTGTTTGTCATACGCAATGCATCTTCAAAGCCTTGTTGAAGCAGTTTATACGGAATAAGTCGGAGTTTTGGCGTCGAGTAATCACTACACTCCTAAAGCCAAGGCACGGTGGATTACAAAGAATGAACCGGCTCCGAAAGTGGCGAAGAGCGTTCTATCGATTGGGCAAATGATGGCGACAGTTTTTTGTGATAGTCATGAAGTGCAAGAAAGAAAAACAATAACGGCGGCATATTACGCATCACTACTTGACAAACTGATGGAAGAAAATGCGAAAAAACGGCTGCATTTGAAAAAAAAAATACTACACACCGTCTTACATTTCAATAGTCGCCGTGGCAAAAATTCATTCGTTGGTGTTTGAATTGATGGACCACGCAGCTTATTCGCCAAATCTGACTGATCTGATTTTTTCCGTTTCCTAGTTTCACAGTTCAAAATTTCGCTCGGAGAACAGAGATGTTCATGGAATGAGGAGAGAATAATATTCAACAAAATTAAGCAGATGGGAGCATTTCTGGGAAAAGTGTATAGACCTATAAGGAGACTATAAGGACTTCACGCGGCGTTGTAGTAGTTTAACTTTGTTGTGTTAGTTTAACGTATGTATAGCTTGGCACTACACTAATTATTAATTCTGCTCTACACCGTTATGTACACAGTTGTATTAATTTGCATTGTGCCAACTTTGGCAAACTTTAGGTATATAATTGTAGTCTCATTTGCAAGAAATATAATATTCTGTGTACTTAAAAATGTAATTGATCTTCAAAAAATGTTGAATGGTTGAAATTTTACATATAAGTAGTTTTGTATTTTATTGAAATTTTCTTAAATTATTGAAGAATTTTGAAACAAGTCTTGTTGGCGAAACATGCTTATACCTTCTCATTATGTTCACCAAAATTCTTTCGCTTCCATGGAGATGTCGAAATTTTCAGGTACGATGTCAGAATGGGTACCATTCATGTAATTAATGCATGTTTTCCACCACTAACTGCTACAATTCAATATGGATATTTGCAAATGCAATACCTTAAACTAGAGTAGTGTATTGCTAAAAAAAGAAAAATCTTTGGAACGACAACCGATGACGGGTCGACGGCGCAATATGGGGCCGATCGCCGAAATTGTCCTCAAAAATACCAAAATTGAAAATTGAAACAATATTATGCGGCATATATTTTATTATAATAGTAAATTAACTGGGCTTTTATATCCCGGTTTGCATTTTTTATTTAGAGCTGCCTGTGAGAAGTTACAGCCCTGCAAAGTGGAAGGTTCCGTAACATTGAAATTTTTCGGAGGTCTATTTTAAGTAGACGAATTTACTACTAATATGTCATTGAAATACAATTATTAATACATTGTTAGTAAGGTAACTTAGTGGGCTTTAGGAAATGACTATCAATTTTTAAATAGTTAATTTATTAGTAAGTTATCCTAACTATAGGATATAAATAAATAATAAATAAAAGTATATTTGGGAAGAAATTTCTAAATGTTTGGTTAAGATTTTAACTATTAGGAGGGCTCTTTCAAGCGGACTTTTTTCTGGTATACAATAGACGACAATATTCTTTATGAGATAGTAAAAAAGAAGCTTGCGCATTTTGCACAAACAAATAATATCTTATACGCCGCACACCATCAACATCTGTGTTTTTCCGATTTGCGGCTCTTTTTCATAATTCGTTTCTGCCATGTGGGCTTCTTTAGTAATAGTATATTTGGTTTCCAAATTCATTGTATCACAATTATAATGCTAAATAATCTACACAAATATATATGTAAATATGTATGTAAATAAAAATCGAGAAGCCACATCATTTATTTTTGTTTTTATAATGTATTGTTTATTCCTTTTAACACCACGCATTTACCGCAGAATAATTTGTTTAAATGTTAATTATAAAATTCCAAGGATATAGAAACTTTAATATTATTGAATATATAATCTCGAAGTTTATTTCATTGTATTAAATTTCGGACTTTATATATTATAAAAATGGAAGAAAGGTCCGGAATTTATAAAATTGCATGTAGTGACTGTAATAATTGATCAAACTAAAAGAGCGATAGGCACCAGATTTAAAGAACATATAAGGAGTTATGGCTACGGCAGGTTGGACTCGTCAAGTGTAGCACAACATATATATGAAACTGGGCATAATATCAAATTAGAAAACTTGAAATTGATTAAGAATGTGACGTCGCCGCGGGAATTAGACGTTACGTAAAAAGTAACAAAAATCTGATGAGCACCGTTGTCGTATTCTGTTCTTTTTGGCCTTTTGCAGTAATGCTGGCACATGGTTTATATTTTGGGTTATAAAAGACACCTTTCCGTTTATCGGTCCGTGTTTTTCGCATGTCGTAGTTTTAAGGCGTGTGGGGTGGCAGAAATAGCACTTGTAAACAATATTTTTTCTCGGAAATAGGAATAGTACATGCATGTTAGCTTTAGAAGTTTCTCACATTATTCGGTTACCGGTTAATGATGAGGACAATTCGTGTCCTTGAAATGGCCGTCCCGGATTAATTATTATACAATTAATTAAACTTGTGAGGTGCGGACGTTGCTGACGCTTACTATACTTACCATAAAAATTTCTTAGTTTTCTTATATAACTATCTGGGGTAAAGCTTCTTATACATGTATATAAAATTACAATAACTTACAGAAATAAATAAAAACGTTGTAGACTTTCGAGGGCGGCGGGCCGAATCATAATTCTCAGACATGATAAAAGTATATGGTATTTACGTGGATGGAACTAAAGGCAAATTGAGAAGTAATATCCAAAATGATAAGAGATAATCACCTGTAGATAGGATTAAATTGCAAATAGATTTTACTCGGCACATAGTAGAGTAACAGTATTTTATAACACGTACAATTCGTCTTTTCTTGGTTTATGTAAGTGATACAATTTTTTTATTATTTTTATTTATTTATGTATTCTACCAATACTCTTATTTGTTATACTCACTAATTTATAATATAAATACAGATCGATTAATTTTTGACTGAGGTTTCGGCACCTATTTATGTATCTTACACTTATAAATAAAGTTCGCCACTTTCTGTACGCTTCACGAAATTTGCAGAAGCCAGACAGAAAGTGGCGAACTTTACATAAACAACTCTGCATCGGACACAGTTGGCGCGAATTACTCTTGGGAGTTTCATCCTACAAAGGTTAGGCTCACTCTTTTCTTATACAACAACTGCTATTTGTTTCATCTGGACAGATATTAGTATTGAAAGAAATAGCAATTTGGAAATTGTTAAATAAACATTTATATTTATCTTTTCTCAAATTTGAAAATGCTTCTTGTAATATTTGGCATTGCCGTATGTAATAAATAATTATTATTGGGACACGGTATAAAAAATGAAATGTGTATACTCCAATTTTTACGGATCCATCATTTTCAAAAGGAAAATAATTTTTTAGAGGACTAATCCAGCTAGTAAAATGAAATAACTGTCAAATTAAACATCTTTGTTTTAGCATTGATTATTAAAAGTATATGTTTCTGATGACTCATAAATGTAAATACGTTATTTCTAAACATAAATATATTTAATCCAACTAGATTTGTGATATACTCTCAAATTAATGACGTACATTCTTATCGTTATTTTTCGCAATACACAATGTTATAAAGGCGTATGGTATTGATGGTATCATATTGCATGCATGTGGAGATGATTTTAATTTGATGTCAGCGCTATAAGAAAATTTTCAAACCAATCAATCGTTTCGGCGCGTTTCAAAAATAATTATCTATATGAGCAATTATGACGCGAAAATGTCGTTTGGCCCCATAAGCTGTAGGCGACTGACGCAAACCAACTCGGAGAATAATTGCCATATTCACTTTCTTCTCTCCTATTAAACGAATAAATTAGAGTCAAATGTAATTCTATATAATACACTTGATTCATTTTTATTTTTCGTTAAGTGAACCATACTTGTTTATACATTCTCATTTTGTTTGGTACCATTCTTACTATTTTCACCGTCCACAAAAAATGCCTTTCACTTCCGTGGAGATGCTATGTCGAAATTTTTAAATACGGTGCTGAAGGAACCTAGGTTATTGAATATCTACGAGTGGGTATTGTTCTGAGTTAGGAAGATTTAAGAAGCTGGCAATTTGTTTTTTCAATTGCTGAAAACTTATTGGTGCCAATTCTCTGACTGGTACACTTTCCCTTTTGTTACTTTAGGAAGAAGGAGAAGCTCCGAATGTCCGGCAAACGCTGAGATGTGTTTTTTCCCAATTTTATAGAGTTTCTCTGTTATTGTTAAGCTGCGAACCGCTTTGGTTTTTGTACTGGCCACATTTATTAATATTGCTGAAGTAGGTTCTTGAAGATTACTGATACTTATTTCTTTGAATTCATTACCCCTACAGGCTCCCACAATATCTATAATTAATGCCATCTTAAGTAAAAAAAAATAGTAACATTACGGATAATCTAATTTATACGTGCCTTTGTGGCAAGATGTCAGCATTTTTAATGAAACTGTGTACTTTTTTTGTGACGAATTTCAAATCCACTTCTTACTGAAAACGTCCTATATTTTGCGGATAATTCCCCACCTTAGTATCACATTCTCCGAACTCTATCACACTATTCCATAAATGATTTTGTATATAGACCTGTAGGCTTTCCTGCATTTTGAAGATCGAAGATATTCGATGTTGTTTGGGTAGCTTGGAGTACTTCCGATGAGTGCAATTTTCTTCAATGCTGCTAATATCCATTTTGACGTTAATTCATAAGTTTTTAAAGAAAGGAGGAACATTACTCGTGCGAAGTGCATACGTTGAAAAATGTATTTTTCCTACCCTGCCTGTTTGTAAACAATATGGGCAGTATGACGATACACTTGGTTGTCACATCAACTGCAGAAAAAGTTGATCACGAACGATTTAGAATATCATCGGATCAACTAAATAGTGATTTTTGGATTTTTGATTGGTCGAATCTAGTGAATTATAGGTGCTATATCTCACGAAATGCTACTAATTGCAATATAATTAAATAGGTGAATTTTTAATGCAAATTCATTTATGCGGAAATATTTAAGCTTAATATATAATTAAATCTTTGTAATAAAGATCATCAGACTGATATGCCAAGATCTAATTTGAATTAGGGTAGGTGTTTGAGAAGGCATTCTTTACAAACATATTGTATACAGGGAGAACCTAATAAGTCTTTACAAAAAAACAGGTCGACTTCTATTTTTTATAAACTAACTTACAATTAGTTAGGCGGTTAAATTGCTCACGTTGTTACCTTAAATAGAACGCTTTATATATTTTTACATTTTTGGAGGAATAACGGAAGGGCGCATTCAGTTTGCGACAATAAAGGTTTTAAAAATTTGTTCTTGTTTTTATCCAATGTTTTATGCTGCATATAGTTAGTTGTCAACTTATTTTCTTATTTCAAATACAATGGTCTGCAGATTACGGCACTTTTGGTTTCCCCATGACCCAGATGTAGAAATATTTATTTCCTTCAAAAAATTCCGGGCATTTTTTGTCGAGGTTAAATTGTAATCCTTATGCTGTATTGACATGAAATCAGAATGCCTTCAAAATATGTAGTGTTCAGTACTGAATAACAAATTTTGCCAAATTCAAATATCGGAAATGCGGTCTTTTAGATAGTGCATATTTTTCTTTGTGTATCGTATATCTCTGTTCCTGTATTTGGGTTTGTCAAATATGCGGGGATTCTAGCAATTAAATTGTGTCAATATTGCTTCGTTATCTTGACAATAGTAAACAAAAGATATCGACGTTGCGATAATTAATGGCCATTTGCTTACTTATTATATACAGTGGAACTTTTTTCCTTTCACTTTGATACATTTCTATAATCGTTTATGAAAGCTTTTTCGTTTTTCTTAATAAATTGCATTCATTAACCTTTTTCTATGAAATTTATTTTGGAAACAGTTACATAGGCTTGAAATTTTCAGTCAAGAGTCGAGTCAACAGTTTAAGAACGTCAACGTTACTGTTTTGCTTAGTGCCTTCATGGTAGCCAAATAATATTAACACCAGAAACACTGCTGATGCAATATCCAAATGTATTATTTTGTAAATATTTCTTTTGGTACATATGCATTATTGTATAGAAATATGAAATATGAATTCCCTATACGATGGACCCAGGAGAACATATGGTGGTATTTAAAAATATATGGCGCTACTTCAAAAGATTACGTTTTCGGTGTTTAAATTTGGAAAAAAATGGTGTTCAATACCAAACATTCTATATGTTTCAAAGATGTTCTGATATAAAGAGTTATGTCAACATTTATTTATAAAAAGACATGTGAAATCCATATCACATTGGTTTATAGGGAAACTAAATATGTAATAATTCCATTTGCGTTGCTACTTGTCAATCATCCTGTATATACGAAAATATTTGTAAAAAATACCATCTGATTGAAGGTGACAATTGAATCAGTATTCGCTACTCGCCGAGATTCAAAGTAACTATTGCCGGTTGGCAAAGGTATTCGGTACTTTTTACGCGCAGTTATCAATACCGATTACCAAATATACTCGGTGTACCGAATGTAACTATTACCTACACGTTCCTACCATAACTATTTCGACGGATGTAACGACGTCGCGAAAGTAACTAAAGTAAAGTAACGGCAACAACGAAAGTAACTAAAGTAAAGTAACGGCAACAACGAAAGTAACTAAAGTAAAGTAACGGCAACAACGAAAGTACTGAATGTAACGAAATTTTACATCTTTAGTGAAGACACAGGGTAGCGCCGAGCTTTGATTGTAACTATTACCGATTCAGTAACTTTTTGGCAGCAGTATCGAAATAAAGAAAGTAGCGAATTCAAAGTAACGGATAACAGCAAACAGCAAAAGCAACAATAGGGTGCGAGTAATGAAAAGTAACGAAATTTCATCTCCACGCCTGATATTTATTATGTTATTACAGTTATTATTTCTTTTCCTCTGTATTAATATACTGTCATTGCTTTAGATTTCTGGATGTTTATATATGGGCTGTTCCAACTTTCTGAAATTGTAAAACTGCGTCTGATGTATAAATAGTAAGAAGCTATAATTTACTTATGACATAGTACACCTCATATATATATGCTATATTTATATACTTCAAAAATATTTTTGTATTTACGACTGTTAGGTTGCTGTGACAACAGAACAAACCATACTGACACTGATCCTTTTCAAATTATTCATTTAACATTTTAGGCCCAACTAGCCATTTACATTCAATATGCCGTCGAGAAACAAAATGCATTTGGCAGTAGAACAATTGAAGTATTGCATCTTGTTTCATAGTCATATAATATTGTGCGTGAGTCGAATTATTTCCATAGCGGTAGTCTAGTGATGGGCGAATCGAATGAAAATATCATTCGGTAAGAGCAAACGAATATTCGTTCGCTAACCGAATGAAAAATCGTTTTCTAAACCGAGTATTTTTACCGATTAATCATTCGTTAACATAAAACTATTCGTTTAGAAGGTAGAATTCGAAAAGAGAATAACTCGAAACATTGGATAGATCTCCAGTGAGGGGAGATACATAGCCGTGCTATGTACAACGTTGAGCTTGTTTACATACCGAAGCGATAAGTTTTTGCTGACTTTGATGTCGCTATTTTTTTATAGACTGGCATTTTTTAAGATTCGCAGTGGGGAAAATATAACCCAACAGAAGTTACAGTTCTTTAATTGCTACTGGTTTCGGGTTTCGAATTAAATTTGTCTATTATTAACTAACAGCAAGAAAATTAGAAAATACCTATATTTATTAATTCTTTCAGTTTTAGTTATTGCATATAATTTTTGAAGTATATACATACAGTGTGCAACACAAAAGTAACTAATGATACAGGACAATACAATTAAAGCAATGAAATAAATAAGCATAAAATAAATAAGAACAAACCAACTATTTACCTGTATGTTAAATATAAATAAATAAACTGTCTTTTTACCTAATAACTGTACTATATTTATTTAAGAAAATTACATGCTCTATTACAGCTACATGCAAGAAAAAAAAAGAATACAAGACCACCTGCAAAATCATTTACAAATATTTTCATTGTCCGGAAACGTTTCGTTATAGTGGATGTCCATCGCAACGTCTTCATTCCAAATGAAATGAACATGTTTTTCTTACAATCATGATTGTAATATATTATTTTGAGAATATGTAGTAGCAGTGATTCAACTGTTTTTGAAATCTCTACAATTTTCTTCAAATGTTGACAGTAGCTAGTTTTAACCCTCAAGTACTATCGTGTTTTCAGGTAACACAACTGCTATCGTGGGGTGTTTTACACCCCACTCTTTAAATTTAGCTTTTTTTTGTTAGTTATCTTTTTTTTTCACTTTTAAACCCACAGTGTAATAACTAGACCTTTATCTTGCGATTGTTGTAAGGAAAAACAAAACTTTATTTAAAGCAAAACAGAAAATTAGGAGGAAATGTTACATTCATAAAAATTATGTAAAAAGTATTTCTTCGTACAATTTTTTCTTTTTACAAAATTGTGTTCTGTATTGTTAAGATGTCTTGGTTTTTTCTGTTACTGGAAACTATGGTCTTACTCCCTGTAAAAGAAAATGCCATTAGCATTTCACATAAAAATTCTGACAATGACGTTGTGAGGCGTACATTTTATTTGACAAAAAACATGTAATGTGTTATTCGCTTGCTGCATCACTCAAATCATCATCACGTTCATCAGGGCATTCACTTTCACTAACATCATCGTAAAAGTTTTCGGCAAGATTTGCTAATTGTTCATCAGTTAGAAACTTTATCATATTGTTTTTACTATTCAATACACGTATTATAGAAGGGAAATAAGGAACAAGTTGACGACGCTCTGGTTTGTGAGGAACTGAGTAAGAAATTTGTTTGAGTCGAATATTTATACGCCGTACAGAAATCAGGGGAAATGCCACTATTTGATTTGTAAAAAATCACCGAAGTCGAACATAAATGAGTGAATCCCCTGTACATGTAGGTACTATAATAAAAATCGCCGAATTGGAACGTATATAAGTGAATCCCCTATACTTACATGCACAACAACATCTGTGATTTCCCCAAAAGAGGACGAGGGCTATTATCACTATAAAATTCTAAATCATTGGTTAGAATACACTACGCTATTTTTGAAAAAAACAAACGTAATTGCTATCGTGGGGTGTTGAGACACCCCAAAAGCCATTTTTTGCTAAAACTGTAGAATATGGTAAATAATAAATTACACTATATTACATATCTCATTTGCATAGGCGAATACCTGGAACCTTAGAAATGTGACAAAAATAGTTTTAGAAAAAATTTAAAAAAAATGACCTCTGGGGTTCCGAAACACCCCACGATAGCACTTGAGGGTTAAAACGGAGACGAATCCACACATAGCTATAAATAAACACAAAAGCACAAAAGTAACCGATAATAAAACTAATGAAACGCAACAAAGGCATAAAATAAGGAAATAAACTGCCTTTACGTTAAAAATGATAACAGTCCAATAATAATTGTTCTACGTGAACACTGTTGCCAAATTACTTTTCAAATAATACTAAATTATTATTTAAAAAAATTATCATATCTACATTCTTGGCGGATAAACGATTCCTCCGTCCGTTGGCGATTTGACCTGCTTTGGAAAATATCCTTTCTGCCGGCACTGATGTTGCCGGAATAGACAAATATCTTTTCTGTATATGGTATAATTCTGGTAGTAGTGATGCGTGATTCTTCCAGAAATCTTGAGGATTCTTTTTTCTATGTAAATACGGAGTCTCTAAATATTTTTTGATGATGTATTCGGAAGAAGGTGTACTTGAACGATGCTGTGTATATTGCGTTATTTTTTTATCGAAGTGTGCCCAAACTGAATCATGGCTGCAACTTGGTATTGGTTCCATAGTTTCTGTATCTGTCGCTGATAGTGACGTACCTGCAACATGTCTTTCAATTTCTTCCTTAATCCATTGTTCAACATCATGAAAATTTTCAAAAGGCACATTCTTAAAACGTGGATCTAAAAATGTAGCTAATGCTGCAATTTTATTTTGCTCTAATGTAGCAAATCGCTTGTCGATGGTATTTAATAATTTGTTTTGTAAAAATAATCCAATTGGTGTTGTTGGTAACTGATTGTTAATTAAATGTTTGACACTGTCTATAAGAGGAATTGCCATCGATAAAGTGGAATAAGTTTGACCAGATAATTTTTCTGTAATTTGTCTCAAGGGATTTAAAAGACCCGAACAATCGGCTATAACATTCCATTCCATTTCATCTAATTGTTCTGGTGCTCGAGGAAGATCGGTTATTGCTACCAACAAAATACTTTTCATTTTCAAAATACGGTCTAACATAATTACGGTAGAATTCCACCGTGTCGATACGTCTTGCTTAAGCTTAAGTTCAGGTAAATTATTTTGCAACAGTAATTGCAATTATTTATTCTTTCCACCAACCACCAAAGCTCATTTAATTATATCCCTGTGATACGTGTGTTTTATTAAATTATTATTTATTACTATTGCATGCTGATACATGGGCATACGTATATAACATAACAAAGTTATGAATGGAAGTGTAAGTCGGATAATAGAAGGGACTTTAATCTTGGTAAAAAAAACAAACTATCTTTAAAAACGCACCAGCTCTACTACGAACGTAACAAAGAACCTTTATTGCAAACGAAACAGTTCAGCAAAAAAAAATCGTCTAGGTATATAAAGTTCACTATCATACATTATATACATCGCAGTATTCCGCTGTCTGGAAAAGATTTCGATTTATTTTTACTTCGAATTTTTTCTCCTTAACGAATAGTTTTATGTTAACGAATGATTAATCGGTAAAAATACTCGGTTTAGAAAACGATTTTTCATTCGGTTAGCGAACGAATATTCGTTTGCTCTTACCGAATGATATTTTCATTCGATTCGCCCATCGCAGATTCTGCGGTACGTCGAATTCTCACGAACAACCGTTATTGATCGAAGTTACATAGCCTATAGTATGGCGCAAAAAGTTATCTGTAGATAACTTTAATAGATAAAAAATGCACGTGAACAATGATTTTATTGGGGTGCAAATTGAAGTTTTCTGTTGCGACCAATAGGTGTTCTGTTTTACAAAAAGATCAACGCATAAAAGTCGAGCTTAAACGTAACATTCATACCTTGATCACGTACTCAGACTCTTAAATATGGAACAACTTTTCTTTCTATCATTCTTCGTTCCGTTGTTATATTGAAAAAACCGAAAATTCGTCAACTTTCGGAAGGGTATTTCCTCCCTTCAGGGTTAGTTTCAGCAAATAAAAAGAAATGTTGTTTGCATATTTTAGTATGCTTCATATTTTCACAAAGTTTCGTTAAAATCTGATTTCGACGCTGTGGAACCTTTCCCTGTAAGTTTACTTTTTCTTTGCCTCGAAGCAGCTGGAGCTTAGGGTACGTGTATAAGAAGCTTATAAACTATGAAGTTAAGCAACAACATCTTTCACTTTTCTAGTTGGAGAAGACACAAATTTATTGATTTTTCATGGTAACACAATGTGTTGAGCTAACCCTGCTTAAATTGCATCGACAAGTATGGATGAAATAAAATCGCCGAAATAAACTCTGTATCGACCTCTACAGAATAGAATACAAGTAAATATTCAAAATTTCACTAATTAATTAATTATTAATAAATAACTCATGCTAATTTTTTGTTCAGAACTAAAATTTGTTCAAAATGTGTAAACATGTATGTACATAAAAGACTGCAATTATGTTTAGATAACTTTGGATACGTTACATAATGGTGTATACTTTTTATAAGGTTACGGCGTCACATAACATTTCTATCCGCTTTTGGCATCAGTGTTTGCTCTCTGCCATTTTAATATAATGATTATTTTCAAATCATTTATATTCGCATCCATGATATGCTATGTTAAAAATCCCCAAGGTCAATTTTTAATGATACAAATTTCCTGGAACTGTGCTTGTGTATGTTACGTACCAATTGCATCATCCTTATTACTTCGCTGAATATTTAATTCGGACGTGTTGCTGACCTCTTTGGAGATCATAAAAAGAAAATTTATGCAACCTTTTACAATTAAACAATGTTAAAATTTGACATCTAATTCGATTTCTTATATTTAAATTCGTTCATCCGTGAAAAGGTTATATCTTAAAAGACAACATTCCTCAAGAAAGCGTCTTTAGCTTTTGTAGGTACTTTGAGAGAAAATTCTCAAAATTTCAATTTTTTGAAATATATCTCTTCTGCCGAATCAACGGTATATGGAGATCTTTCGAAATAGTAATAAAACGGATTTGAATAATTACTTGTAAATAAAATAACTGTTCTACTTTCAATTAAATCCTCGTAAAATATACATATATAAATCACCGTGTCTTAAAAATCCTTTTCGGTCCCTGCGCCAAGCTCTACTATTTTAAATTTATTCCTAATCTTGATGTCCAGGTTAATGTAGAAGTTATTTTGTGATTTCAAAATATTAAAACTTGTTTTTTTATTTAATTCTTAAATGATTTTATTTGCAAACGTATTGATACTGTTAAAATAGTTTTGAGTCTATCCGTTTGCTTACATATGTGCGTGTATTGAAAGGGATACCAATGCCTTGACCATTACGATAATTGTGTATCTTGATTCTAATGTCGATATGAATAGTGATAATAATGATATAGAACACTATAGTATTGGCAGACTCCTCTACAAGTTATTTGACTATTCCGAAAAATTGTTCCACGAATTCATGGAATCTCATTGTTAACCGTACGACCGAATGACGTGACAAACGTATTTTAATTTTAACATGCCTTATTTTGTACCTGCTACATATGTCATGTTGAAACGTTCTCAGTAAACTCATTCCGGCGGGAGATAATATCCAAGGGAAATTATGAAATTAGAATTCACTCAGAAAAACTTCTGTTTCCGTGTCAAATTAAAAAAAAACATCGATATTACTAGTGTTGGCAGTGGAGGCTGATGCGTGACCAACAAATCTTGACTTGCTATATTTACACATAAAAAAATAGTTAATCTCTCCTTAACCAGTGTATCACAGTTTACTTTTCTGATTTCAGTGATAAGGTTTTGTCCGGTAATGCGCCGAAAAAGGTCCACTTGCACCTGGTCGAATGTTTTTGTTTCTATAAATTGACCAGCGTCCTCTTGATTAACATCAGCCGTTCTACTATTTTTGTTATTTCCGTAGCTTTGCCCTTTACCAGTGGTCCTAATATAGGAAAGTTCACATGTTTTGTCAATCTTTGAACTTTCAACACCAAAAAACCATTCTTCATGTTTATTATTATTTCCGAGATTGCCATTTCTTTCGGATATCTTCTTTATTTTTTGTTATTCAGACCGCTTGCAATATGACGTATTGACACTTTCTCTTTGTCTAACACATTCACCATCTCTATTTTTCTTCTTAATATATGTAAATACTCTTTTCTTTGGTACCATTTTAATATACGATGCATATAGCAACTAGAAAACAAATAACCCGTTTATCATTGCCGTAGAACGGTTAATCACTGAACTCATCCATTTATGGCAGACTTTCGTGCAGATAAGTTGCGTTCGCGTTCGTTTATAAAAGCGTCTGGTTCTAAGAATTTTGTTTGGAGTAGTAGTACAGATAATAATAGTACAAATAGTACAGATGTCAGTGTATTGGGGGACCATCCGGACGGAGAGCTTTCATTGTACATTATATAAAACCATGATATGAACTTGCGGTTCACTAGAAACAAACTCTTAAAAACTAATCTAAAACAAAATACATAACTTTCAAGACCTCGACCTAACAATAAGAGATTACGACCTTGAATCTGTTAAAAGTACTAATATGCTTTCCGCACAATTTAAGGTGGATTGTTCACATTGATTACGTAAACTCTAATATCAGAAGATCGATTATTAAACTGAGACAACTGAAACAATTAATCAATCCTGATAGATTGATACCAATTTATAAAACAGAATAGTTATTTGGGGAAATTGTTGTCAATTGACAAAACACCACTTATTATATTAAAAGGAGCTCTACACACAACTGGAGTATGTCAAAGAACGCATTCCAGCCCATTATTCAAACATCTCAGTTACGTACTATAATTGCAATATACATTCTGTTGTACACAAAGAAACAGCCTTTAATCGATATAAGTGATCCAATGCATAACTACAACGTAAGAAACCCAGAAGTACACATACTAAATCATAGACCTAGTCTTCGTTCAAATAACATGATATGCTTTGAGCATTAAAATATGTAATAGTATCCCCCGATTTTTTTTTTTTGATAGGCACTCACTAATGTATTGAAACGATTATTTCTAGAGTTATCCTCACTACAATATCATCGAATTTCTAAGTAACAATAATGATTTTTAAGAATCTGTAGCTTCGGATTATTCCTTTCATATATTTATATTACTTCGAAACATTCCTATTACTTTTTATATTATTAAATGGAAGTAGTGCTATGACATTATGAAAACGTACTTTTATGTAGTAACCAATTGAGTAGATTGAATCCAAGTAGCTTTTTCATATTTCAAGAATTTTGCACAAACTTCTGCATTTAATCTACAAATCGTAGGAGGTTTTGTTTGTATTATAAACTTTATAATTTGCTGATTTGAAATGGGTTTAATTTAATAAATTCTTCTTCTGCAACTTCTTCTAATGCAACTAAAAAAAGCTTTGCGATTAACCCCCAGTTTCATAATAACTAAGTACTTTTCAATTTGAATGTCAACTTAGCCATCTAATTAAATAAGATTAAAGTGAACTTTAGATTTAAAGTGACTTTACATTTATAATGAAACCGACCGTAAATTTTAATATTGTTTTTCCCGAGATAATTTAAATTCAGCTGTCACATTATTCCCTAGAAACATTGCAAGAGTAATAATATAAGCGTCATCTAATTGCACTTATATAATTTAGAATATTAATAGATTCCTCGAATCAAAGATTATGTTGTTTGCATGGCAGTATCAACTGTGAGAGATAAGAATTATATAAAATGCAAATTTTTCTTGTTAGTTGCAGTTACAGTAAGAAATGGAGAAATCAGGGAATCCACCACCGTACACAGAAAATGCCCCACCTCCAGTGGGATTTGTGTCGGCACCACCTCAACCAAGTGCAACAGGTAATTATGATCACAAAATAGGCATCCTGTGACTGCAGTGGATTATGCAGTTGCACGTTATTATAAGATCCGAATTGATCATATCGTATATTATGGTTATTGCCGTTGAACAAATGAGTGACTTTTCAATGAAAGACTTATTTTAGGACGAAAAATATAGTTTACTTCTCTTGCGATTCTTAAAAGACTTAATCCAGTGACTTTTCATTTTTTAAACCTTCTAAAAAGTAATCTTTTGTCAAAATATGCGTCCCTTTCCGTTCCTATCACCTCCTCATTCATTCCGAATCTCTTTCTATCGAGCTTTTTCAAGTTTAGGAACAAGAAGAAATCACATGGAGCTTGATTCGATGAATATAATGGGGCAACATTAGCGAACGAATGAAAGGGTGCGTTATATTGATGGAACAGTACTTTTTTCTTGTATAAACGCGATAATTTCTTTCTTTAGTTCGGTATCAGTAAGTGCCAGTTATTGTACTTCTCTTCTCTAAATAGTCGATAAAAATTACACTTTGGAAATTCCAAGAAATCGTGGCTATAACCTCATTGGCTGAAAAAAACGGTTTTTGCTTTGTTCGAAATACGTACATACATTGGAAGCAGTCCATTGTTCTGATTGTACTTTGCCTCTGGAGCATAGTGGTGTACCCATGGTCCATCTACGGCGACATATCGACGAAAAAATTCTCTTGTATTACATTGTAAACTTTTAAACTTAAAAATATGTGTAATTGTAGTAGTATGGATTTTTGCAATAATTTCTGAAGTAGTTGCTATCGTCCGAAATCCTCGGACGTTCAACATAATTCCGGATCATATGCCCACTTTTGAAAGCAAACCCTGTAAAACTTAAACTAAACCGACAAACTTGAGTGAAATTTTAACAGTAAGAGATGGCGAAAGTAGTGGCAACTTTTGAAATGCCACTCTCCCACCAAACCAAATCCTCGCTCATCTATGGCAAACATGGAAGGCACGTTCGTATAAAGGATAATAAACTATTGTTTGTATTACTGTAGCTAAACTCGAAAATTTTACAAAAATTAAAGTACGGTAATGCCTCTTCTCAGTTATACGTATATAACAAGTTGAACAGCTTCGGTCACCGGTTGAGAATATGGATCATTCGTATCCTCGACACGGCCGCCCCGGATTAATTATTATATTATTATATGATTAATTAAACTTGTGTAGTGCGGAGGTTGCCGATACTTTTGTGTTGTTTGCCATACTACGCCATGTTAATGTTCATCTTCTAACTGTTATAGGTAATGGAGCATTGTGGAAAATAATAATCCCAATGCATTTTTACTTTTCTTGAAATGAATTGTCAGTTGCTACATAACCAGGTGGAGAAATAGTTAGTTCAATGAATTCTTGTAAAAATTGACTGCAGACCTTTGAGATACCTGTTCATTCCAACAGGGAGTTTTCGCTACCATTGCTCCAAAATCCAGAAAAATAATTACTTTTTAATTGTCCACCGTTGCTTCTTACTTTTCTCAAGAAGAATTATAAGAATTACTTTTTGAAGTATTAGATTTTCACCAAATACTATGGCAGCGCTTTTAACTTACAATTACATAGCTATGCTTTTAACATTTCTTAGTGTTATATGTACGATATTAACTTTTAAATAATTTTACAGTTACCCAGGTAATAGTTGGTGCTGTGCCACAGTCCTTCGGACCAAATCAACAAGCCGCGACTTGCCCGCACTGCAAGCAACAAATTGTAACCCGCACAGAAACTCAGGCTTCTACGAAAACTCATCTTATAGCCTTGGTCTTGTGTTTAGTTGGGTACGTATGACTCATTAAATACCTTAAGCTGATTAAAAAGCTATATATAATTTAATAGAATAAATGTCTGGACAAGTGAAGACAAATTTACAAGAAATAGACGGCCAAACAAGCACAATTCTCATTATTCGAGCAATTTAAATCCCCACGTATGATTATATGAAAGGAACCTTAAAATTAAATTAGGAATTAAAAAATGTAATCATATATGGGCGCTCCATTTAAAATAAAGTTGGTAGTTATTTCCGTTATAACCGGAAGTGTCGCAATGTTACAAATATTTACTTCAATAGCACATGTTGGCTTTAGTGTACCACCAAGTTTTAAGAATTTTCCAATGTATACTCTTTCATATATCGATCGATGCAGTTCACAGTGAGACAGCCTATATTGTAATGATTTTATTATTTAAAAGTGCATGTGCTCAATTTACTTGTATTCGAAATAGATTATAATCATTTATGGTTATGTGTTTGCAAGGAGAAGCAGTGCTGGTGGCCGTTTCCCTCAATTTTCCCCCGGATTGATTCTTACACATGAGGTCGAAATTCGTTTTTGGAAAAGAAAGAGTGCAGTAAACAACATTGAATACGAATTTTACTATCGGAAACTTTATATTAATTAAATTCAAAATTAATTAAATGCGTTGTGTATTCACTGAGCGAATTGTAGTATTTAAAATACTACAGTAAAAATGGTAACCATAGCAACATATCATTCTTCCAAATTTCGGAATAAGTACGGATTTGACACTGCAGTGGACTTTCCCCACCTTCATCGCCTAAGCTTTCCTTATTCATGCTTTGTAATCTAGGACTTTACGACTTTTCGTTGTGTATTCCATTGAACTTCCTGTTGTGCTGGAGTATTTTCTTCACCATTTTCAATATTGCGGTTCAATGTTTTCATCCCCCTCAATCTCTCAAGTTCTTGCGTTAGAATTCTAGCACCTACCCCCTTTGGAGTGGCAGGAGGAGGAGCGTCACTAATTTCAAAGAGTTGATAGTCTAGAATTTCAGCAACAACAAAATCATGCCGGTCAACTTTCTCCCTTTTCCCAAAATTTCTTCTTCACGTGCTTTTCACTTGTTTTTTCGCTTTACATATTGTATTTACCTCGTTCGGTTTGAAAATCTTGATAACTTCCGGGTCTACTGTAGTAATCAGCAAATTCTGTCGTTTTTTCCAGGGTTTCCTCTGCTGTTGAAAGTTCATGCTAAAAAAATTCTACCTCGAACCGTTGGATGTAATATACCCACTCTACCTTGTCGAGGTCGAATTCTTTTCGAATTAAAAATATTTTATACAATCGTTGTCCATCTTGCTTTGGTTCCACTGTACCACTAATTGTGTCACAACAAAAATGCAGAATTATTCGGCCGTTCCAATTTTATACCGCACACATAGTTTCAGTTTCGTTAACTATTTAAGAATGCCGGCGTTTAAGAATCACTTGTCAGCTGATAGGGCGACCGGTTTGCACTACAATTAACTTTAGATATTAGACAAACCAAGAGAACGATCTCACACATTCCTGTTGGTGCAAAGAACTCAGTTTGAGAATTATAATTGAATCGTTGCTTCAAAATATCCATCCTCATAAAAATGAAAGAACAATAAGGAATAAGACATGTAATTATAAATGTAGCTAAAGGTAGACAAAATCTTTTGATGATCCAATCTTCTCTTGACATGCAGTTCTTTAACTTTTTTATGTTAGACTATTTATTAATAATTGTTTCTTTTTCAGTTGCTGGCTATGCTGCTGCATACCATACTGTATGGAGACGTGTCAGAACAAAAACCACTACTGCCCGCATTGTAGTGCATACTTGGGAACATTTACGCACTAATTATTACAAATACCACACATAAATGTTTTTCTTTTATACGATAGTTCTGTTTCTAGGTTAATTACATGTCTTCTATTATATACCACATTACCATTTTATAATTTCAAAAAATATATATATATATACATATTACTGTATTATTCTAGTTTATTTTTTACATTGTTTCCAGGTGAAGATAGTACGGGTATATGCTTTTGAAAAAACATAGCAAATTTTGTAAATATACTCAACCCATTTGCGGCCAGGTTACAATATCAAACCATTTCTAAGAAAATTAAATCTGAACCAACTAAAGAGGTGGCAGCGAATTGATTGAGTATTCCTAAAAGTATCTACTTTCTGCTACCTTATGCTGAGGTAGTTCAAGAAACGAAGATATCTTTTGCACGCAAAAATATTGTTGCACTACCAATTAGTGTATTAGCAAGTATCTTTGATAAACATGTGATAAAGAAAGAAGTAACTTAATGGAGTGTTATTGTCAACATCCACTTTTTGAGATAACGCAGTGCTCGCTGGGCATTCGTTTACACCAAATCACTGAAATTGTAAACTTCGTGCATCTTATACAAATATTAATGTATCAAATAATTTTTTTTCGACAATAGCATGAAGGCCATACTATATTGTTAATCCATATTAGATCTTAATTTTTTAACACGTGTTACACAATAGTATACCTGAATGTTGTTGAGCAAGGAATATTATGTCTTACTATGTCTTTTAACAATTAATATTCAAGACATTAATTGAGATTTTCAGGATGTCTATTTTGATATAAATATATATTTTCTTGCTGCAAAATTAGGTGATACAAACAAAAGATACGTTCATTACATATGGTCATGAGGTATATAAGATTTAAAGTTTATTATAACTTCAACAGACTTTTGACAACAGACAGTGTGTAAATGAAAGTAATCATGTCAAAACCAGACACTATACAACTCCTTCCTTTTCTTTTTCTTTCCACACGATATATCTACAGTGTCGTTGATGACAAGCTAACATTTATTAAAAAAAAATCGACATTAAAGAGATGACCAATAGGCATAAAACGTGCAAAACACTAACAGGCTTCATTTGGCATTACTGGTTTGTAACCTTTACAGTTGTTGCTGTATGCTATATGTACTTTGCTAAAAGATTTGCTTAAATATATGTTTGAAATTCATTGCAATTATTATTAAAACGGTATAAATAGCACCTACGTATGTAATTATATGATATATATTCGCTTTCCCTTTTCTTAGATGGCAATGCGCTTCTTGCAGACTCTATCCATTACAAGTAGAGGAAAAATTTTCTGTAGTTACCAAAAGATCCTGAAACTAGACAAAAAGGAAAAGAACTTAGGGTAGAAACTTTGCTCGATTTCTTTTTTCAATTTTATTACATGTCTCCCATTCGTTTCATTTTAGTAGCAGCGAAAAAATCCTGCAGCTTATTCATTATTTTGTAGTCGGCATCTTGTTAACCAGAATAGAGGTAACCTACCTAGTATACCATAAGCCAGTCAGTTTAAAGTGGAGAAAGAGCGGCTGATATTACCAAAAATGAGGACTATCCTAAAAGCCGCTGGGCAGTTGAACCTCATTAAGTCTTGCGGTTGAAATAGAAGATTTATTCCTATAAAATAGAACCAAAAATTAAATTAAAAACTTGAGCGTGACATTTTCAATTCAACATATCCGACAATCAGATCGACTAGTGAAGATGTGTGCTGCATTACCTAATATTTATTTAATGTACTTTTCAGGATCTTTGACATTCTAAATTTTAAATATTATCTTCAACGGATAGTCGTAAATATTTTTAAACAAAATAATCTGTTAATCGCATTGATGAAGCTTCCATTTAAACTTACTTCATGGAGATCTGGCACATCGGCTCATCTGCACCACTTCAATAATTTCAAATATATTTTTATCATGGACATATGCTGTACCTGAATTTTTATACAGTCAGTTGATGAAAAATATACAATCCTCCAGAAAAAAATGCAACATTCACAGATTGCCAAGACCCTTTACGCTGTACTGAAGTTAAATGTGAAAAGCCTAGAACGCTTAGTAAATAGAAGTCAATGTATAGTTCGTATAAACACACGGGTGAAGGGTTTTGTTAGATTCGGTATGCAATATAATAAATAAAAAAATTGCTGAACTTCTAGGTATCACTAAAAAGCATTGAAAGGAAGCACCCTTTTTTAACCACATCTCAATTTACACCCCAACAGAACAGTAGCAAGAGCTAGGATAAGCGCGGAAAGAACGTGGGTCATTAACAAACATGCAGTTCTATTTAATTACCGAGTTGAAAATGTCTATAATTTTGTATAAAAGAAATTGGTAGTTTTAAGATTTTTTTCTAAGACGGTGCGACGAATATAGACGAACTTTGACGTGAGAGAAATCGCGAATCCGACAGGTCTCAACCTATCAAAGATATAATTTGCTAATAAAACTTCAGACACAGGGAGGGGGAAATCCAAGGAAGCAGAAATCGAGGAAGCACTATAACGGCTGAGTACTGCCCGAGATCGATTTACGGGGCACCGGCACTAATCCAAGTTACCTGCGATACTGTAGTTTTTGATATAATAGCACATATTTTTCTCCTAATATAAATTTGTGAAAAATCCACAGCATCGGCATCAACCATAACATCAGCAGGTACAACCAAATGATACAGTTTCCTTCTTTTGAATTTGAGCATAATATTAATGGTTTCCGTTGACTGAAATGTTGCCAAAAACTTACATTTTTAATACATGTTCTGTAGCTTTGTTATGTTTTTTACTTTATTGGACTGATCTTATATGGTTTAATGTATGTTGAATAAATCACCTGCACTTTATATGTATACTTTTACACTTAAATTTAGGCTTTCGAAATCATTACTCAACTGCAAGTAGTACCAAAGTCACTTGCATTTAACCGATTGCATTGCTACCTTGCCCACTTGTTTGAACAGCAATACTTTTAATTTTTGCTTTGGTATTGTTTGTGAAGTATTCAAACTATTCACTAAATAAAAGTTTCTGCATATCTGCAACAGGAATGTCAGCATGCATATTGTCATCAGATAGTAGCCATGTAAGCCCAACAGACCATCAAACACCATTAACTCTTCTTAGAAATTCCTTTTCTCCTCTCTGCTCACAGTCTTATGTTTCTTTGTTGGAAGATATAGGTCTTTGATTGCCCTGACATTTGCCGCTGCACCTCTTTTTACTAACATTCCTTATACAAGTTTTTATCTGTAACTGAAAAGTTGTAATGTGCGAACAAAGCTAGGCTGTTCCATTAAAAAAAAAACAAAAAAAAAACAAACCTGTATCCCTCATAACGAAAACAATCTTAAAACATGGACATAAATGTTGTGCAGAACTTACCTTCGAATATTTGATATTTGAAAACTTTTTCTCTAAATTGCTCAGCAGTGGAGTCTTCTATGTGGACACTAAGTGAATTTCCTTTTTGAAGGTATATCAGCGGTATACAGAGTGTTGCACTTAAATGCAATGCTAATTGTAATAATATGGAAAAAAGTTTAAATCTACTTAAAACCGCGTATATATTTCCAGCTATACAGAGTGTTTCAGAAGTAAGCTCAAAAAGCACTCCTAGATTAATATCGATTCGAATTACCTAATGGTACCAATTGCGAGATATACAAGGTGTTGCACTCAGGCGCAATTTTTTTAATTATGGCCATATTTGTAATAATTAGAGTAGGCAAATTCGGGTGCGCACCATCGGCGCAGCTAACTAATAGACTCTCACATGCGAAACACAACTGAGTATCTAGTTCGAAGCCGCCTGGAGCGTACGTAATAGTAGCAGCGAAGTACACCGTTTTCTAAAGACAGTGAATAGGTTCATTAAAGATTATCCGGATTTGACTTACGACGACGTAGAAATTAAATGTTTAGTGTGCGATGTGTATCTAATGTGTTCGTCACAAACATTGCAAACGGCATGCGCAAAATACAAACCATAATAATATCAAAACCGATATCGTCGCAAAATACAAACAATTCAACAAACAAATACGCCAACATTACATTACCAAACAGGACCACGTTACGAAATTGTTTACCATGTGTGCGTGTACATTTAGAAAATAAAATTAAGGCTGAACTGAAAAATAAAAAAGTGTGCTTGTGTGTGGATGAAACAACTGGTTGCAAAAAAAGATCTGTACTTAATGTTATGGTGCGCAAAATGGAATTTTCGATTTTATAAGCTTCTAGACGAATAGAAGAATGTACTGCCTAAGTAATTTCAAAAGTAGTGTTAAGCACATTGGAAAAATTTGAAATATCCAGAGATCAAGTCTTGTTGTTTATGACAGATGGTGCCGCAACCATGCTTTCTGTAGGCCGATCTCTTAAGGAACAGTGTGGTAACTTTTTACATACTACATGTAAAATTCATGCTCTACATCTTATGGCAGAGACAATTCGTAGATGTTATCCACAGGTAGATACGCTAATTGCGAGTACAAAAGCAGTGTTTCTGAAATCTCCAAAACGTATTCGCGAATTTCACAGACTGTGTTCTCATACCCCTAAACCACCACAACCGATCCTTACACATTAGGTAACATGGTTACAAGCGGCATTTTACTATCATAAATATTTTGAGAGTATAAAGGAGGTGGTTCTATTATTCAATCCGAAAGAATGCGCAGCTATCAAAACAAGTCAGGAAAAATTTGAAGATAGTCAGGTTAAAAGTGATTTACAAATACTCACATTCACAGCAATTACAGTAGTGAAAGAAATAGAAAAATTACAAAACTGTTGTTAGAGGAATCACTGCAAATTGTGAAAGATGTACACGCACAGCTTTGTTCGGTAGAAGACGCAAAAAATGAGTGTGTTCTAATTAAGTTTGAATGTGTTTTACACAAAGATTCAGATTTTACCACACTTAGAGAAATTTGTGAAACTTCGTCTACAAATGCGTTAAGTTGTTTCAAAGATTATTCTAATTATGCAAATATAACATCACTAGATGTAGAGCGCTCGTTTTCTTTATACAAGAACATATTTAATCTTGCTTCTCCAGTTTTTCAAGACACGGAAGACGCTTAAGGCGGTAAGTTTTTTTTTAATCATCGAAGTACGTACACTCTCGATTTTATTTTTTATACATATGACTAGAGATAGCAATCTCCCGTGTTCATTCGGTAAACATGGAGATAATTAATCCAGATCGGTTCATAATCTACAAAAACCGTCTTAAAAAGTATGCCGAATAAAAACAATTCTTTCCAACTGAAATATATGTATTAGATATACTTAAGTTATATATATATATAACAACTGTGGCTGCTTAATAAGGTATACGTAGTTGCGAAGAGTTTTACGTTAGAGTTACTAATGTTTATCTTTTCTCTTTCTAAGTATATATTGTCTTCATTATCAAAAATTAAACATCTTCTGTCTGCGACATAATACAATGGGAAATAATACGAGGGGTATATGACAACCGGAACAGCACCGTCCGCGATAATAAATCTCTGCATACTGACTCCCTTCGCATGCAAGAGTCCGTTCGTTAGCTACGTCGATGGTGCGCACCCGAATTTGCCCACTGTAATAATAATATGAAAAAAAATTTTAAATAAAGTTTCATCCTATTCTGAACTTAATACGACAAAAAAGAACGCTAAAAAAATATAACAGTTTCACTTATTTTAAAAGCTGTAAGATAAGCAGTAACATGGGAACATATACTTGGTCCATATGTCGACTGCTTAGCTATTGGACATGTCTGTTATATTAATTGAATAGTTAAATAGATATCGGTTTCAATTTAAGTGTGTGTAAAGAGGTAATGTGTCGAAATAGTACTTGAACGCAATGACATATGTCTAAAAATACACATGCTTATCAATGAATAACGTGCGAAATAATGGATATACTAATCTAAATAAAAACAACCTGCGGAATTGATGACGTAGTTACATTATCTCTTAAAATGCAATGTCGTTTTGCTTGTTTGCTTAATAACGTTGGGTAGACGTAAATATATACACTACCGTTCATATATTTGGGGACGATTAAGAAAAACTCCGAAAAATAATCAAAATTGAAATATTGACAATTGATTGTATTTTATATGAAAGAGTATACATTTCTATATGCATGAACGTAATTTACAAAGTATTCTCTTCTATCCCATCAAATTTATAACGCATTTATATTTTACCGCAGCCTCAGGCAAAATTCCTCTTAATCGCTTTTATGGGGTTATAAAAGTAAACTTGAAAATATTGTCGAATATTTCCACAAAGGAATAATATGAGATTTAGTGAGAGAATATGAGATTTGAGTATTTAAAATAAAATCGATCTTGATAGTAGTATAGTTCAAATTTAAGTATCGTAATAAACGGGGGGTGCTGAAATGGCAAAACGAAAAGAAATTTCCATCGAAACGTGTTCTGCTATTATTACTTTACGTAATGAACGATACTCAATGGCAGTTCACGAAGAAACCCTATTTCGCATTCGACCGTGAAACGAAGATTAATTGCGGCAGGCTTAAAGGGACGAGTAGTTGCTAGAAAACCGCTTTTGAAAGTTCAAAATAAAAGAAAAAGATTGCAGTGGGCACAAGAACACAGACACTGGACATTCGAACAGTGGTGCAACGTGCTGTTGACAGATGAGTCCAAATTTGAAACATTTGGCTCCAAACGGAGGACGTTTGTTAGGCGACAGGTTGGTGAAAGAGTTAGTGAACAGTTCATTTTACCTACAGTGAAGTACGGTGGAGGTAACGTAATGGTTTGGAGCTGTTTTGCGGGAACAGCTGTAGGTGATTTAGTAAGAATACAGGGAATACTCCGTAAAGAGAGCTATCTCAAAATATTACAAGAGAATGCTGTACCAAGTGGGGAACGATTACGAGGTCGAAACTTTACGTTTCAAGAGGATAACGACCCTAAGCATTCTTCTCGTATATGCAGAAACTATCTAGCATCTCTGGAAGAAGAAGATCGTTTAAAAAGAATGATTTGGCCACCTCAGTCTCCTGACCTGTCGCCTATCGAATTAATATGGGATGAACTGGACAGAAGAATTCGCCAAAAAGGAGTAACTAGTTCACAAGATTTATGGAGAAAGCTCCAGCAAGCGTGGACCGAGATCCCAGCAACATTTTTGAAATCTTTAATTCTAAGAATGCCACGAATATGTACCGCAGTAATTAAGTCAAAGGGTGGACATATAGACGAAAAATCCATATAGACCTAATTATAGTTAGTACAACATTTCTTTTTGGAATATTTTTAGTTTTGTATAGTATACTCAATGTACAGAAGTAAATTAAATTACAAATAACTTTTTGTTTTTATTCGAATTAAAAAAAAACTGTATTTTTTAATCGTCCCCAAATATATGAACGGTAGTGTATATACTTTTCATCAAAGCAATCCTACTACGAAATTTATCGACGTAAATTTATTATAGCGACCTTACCGATATGATCTTAAAATCGATAAGAAAAATTGTGGAAATTGAGTGATATTGTTGCCTAACTCTGATAAGCCCTCTTACCACTGAGCCATTAAGCCGTGTCTGACATAATTTCCTAAACTGCGTAAATAGATACTGGAAAAATCACTGAGTGGTGGAGATTTATGCCAGCGCCGAGCAGACTCGAACTATACGGTAACGCGAAGTATCGAAACTTTCTCAGTCAGTTCTCTACTGTAGTTAGTTTTTAAAATTTCGAATTTTTGTACATCTGGTGTTTGCTTTTTCTTCCAAAACTAGCTACGCATCCAGCTCCACCTCAGTTGGCCCACTAACTGAAATTTGAATTACTGGCATTCAATCAGTAGAAATCAAAACGGTAGCTAGAATTCGTGTAGTTTCACTGGTATTTTTAAAAAGGCTTACTGAAATGATACATTTTTACTAACACAATAACAATTCAGAAACAATGAAAGATATACTGTAATCAAATTTGGATTTGGTACGCATTTGAAAAGTTATTATTTTAACATATTTTTGCATTGTTTTCACTCATTGAGTTTTTGTGTTCAAAATTTATATAATGAGGCTCTATATAATATTAATATTTAATTACTCAGGGTTAATGTTTTATAAATTATTTAATGTGTAGAATCTATTTAGTTTTCTTTTGTTAATAGAAATCCAATGAAATGTTAAAGAGGTACAGGGTCTTTATTAAATATGAAAAATTATATTTCTCGTAACAAAATGTTTGGATTTATAACAATGACCTAATGGAATCCAACAGCTATGTTAAAGTATTTATAAATTTATTAGAGTTTTCGAAATTTAAATTTTATTTAAATTGAATTGGCCAAATAACAAATTTTATGCCTGCGCACTGAGGTTCTTCAATAAAATGTTGTACTTTGATATCCGTTCTAGAAAGTCTTGGCTCGAAACTGCACCTGATTCAATTCTGGATTAATTTATAATCTTGTTGTTCGCGGATCCAAATCAGCTAAGTAATTGATTTTGAAAACGTTTATGATAAAATAGCTTCGTATTTTATTGAAACTTTTAAATTATATAAGAGTTTTGATGTGAAACTTGTTGGTTACTGCATCCTATCTTATTTTTCGATTCACATCCACAGTTTACTATCCGAATTAAATCAAATAACATCCTTGTTATTTTCAAAATTCACAAAAAATACCTTTGGCTTCCATGGTAATGATATGTCAAAATTTTCGGCTACGGTAAGGTCAGAATGCTTATCATGAATATGATTATAATAAACTTTCCGTTGGTGAATTTAATTTCTCGCACTAAAAGTTGTTTACCTACTAGACTACTACAAAACTGCTTCTTGTCTACATCTGTAAGACAAAGATAGTATGTGGATATGGGAAAATTTGGAGCGAGGAAGCCACCAGGACTGCTTCGCCTCGCAATAAATGGAGCTAAATGTCAAAAAAAATGCACTTTTAAATAAATATCGTAACCAGGCATTTTCACTCCACATTTTTCACACCACACATTTTCGAACACTCAAGTTAGCGCACTAGCGAACAGAGAGATTCAACAATATGAAACCGGAAAATTCAGATTTCAATTAAACTTTTTTGTTTTAGGCCGATTTCCGACAATAATTACTACTTTGGTAGAGCAACAACCCATTTCTCTAACCTAGTTCATATTCCAACATTAATATGAGATCAGATTCCTGGTCAGATATTACTCTTGTATATGGAAGATTTTGATTTTGCTAAATATATAAATTTTGGCTCAAAAATAACAAATTTGCTGAAATTTCGACATTTGTTGCTCATTAATACAATTCTAACAACTTAAATACATTAAAGTGTGATATGAGAATTGTTAAATATTGTAGATAGTATAATAAATCAATCACATAAAAATCGTTCTAAAGGAATTTCCTTTTTTTTAACAATTGACATCTATTTAGAATTTAGAATTATTGTCTGTCTAGAAAGTATCCGGAATTTATTATTTTTCTTAATTTTAATATGTTTCTTTTTTGTTACATCCTAAGACAAAAGTAATGCATCAAGTAGGTTGTGCCGACTGTAGGCCATGGCAAAAATCATATAACAACACCAGCTGTCAAATATTGTTGATTATCAACAGGCTTAATATTTGTGAAATAATGTCGCAAGTAGAACGAAGAAAGTTGGTGGAATATTTGTATAGAAAAGGTGTTCAAAACGTTAAGAAATTAGTGCAATTCACTGAACTCGGAAAAAGTGCAGTACATGAGACCATAAAGAGAATAAAAAATAGGAGAGATATGAGCCATGGACTAGTTTCTCGAAGGCCGCGTAAGATTAGCGGAAACAATCCAAACGCTTTAGTGACTTTAGGACGACAAAACCCGCGCCTAGGGTTTCGAAAACTGGCTAACAGATTTGGAAATCAACGTCAAATAAGAGTGTGTCCAGAAACTGTTCGCATTTCACTGAGAAGACAAGGTTACTTATCAAGAAAACCAAAAAAAATCCCTGCAATGACACCTCTACAAAAGCAACGAAGAATAGATTTTTGCCAACGATTTCAAGACGATAATTTTAGTGATGTTTTTATATCTGACGAAAGTTGTTTTCAGCTTGGTGCAAATCATTTAAAAATCCTATCAAGAGAAAATGTTAACGTTCAAATTTCCAAATTTCCCACAAAAATAATGGTATGGGGAGCAATTTCTCAGCGTGGTGCTACACCTCTCTGTATAATTGATGGCACCGTTAATAGTGCTAAGTATTGTGACATTTTTAATGGCTTTTTTTTTAAACGGTTCGTGCTTTACATCCCGAACGGTGGCGTTTTCAATAGGATAATGCAAGATGCCATATTCTGCCTACACTAAACCTTGGATGCTAGAACAAAACTTGGCAACAATTCCATGACCAGCAGCTTCCCCAGATCTTAGTCCCATCGAAAACATATGGGGACTAACGAAAATTGAAGTAGAACGAGCAGCACCACGAAATAAAGAAGATTTGATTCGGTCAGTTTTACAAGCCTGGACCACTACCACCGAAAAGTATAGCGTTGACCTTGTTTCGGGATTACCTGAACGTTTAGTTAAGTGTTTACAGTTAAATAGAGATTGTATTAGTAAATGAGATGAATTATTTGTTGTGATTTTATTATTCAAGTAATAAAAATATATACCGTAAATTTATGGTTGTGCTTTTTGTTTTCCGGATATTTTCTAGACGGACTATATATTTAAAATACTGCAAATATCGTTTGCTATTTACATACCTGCATCAACTACTATATGAACAAAGTACATCTGCACTTGATCATATCAATTTGCATGCAACTAAGGCAATACAATAATAACCCCCTATTATTGTATTGCATTATGCATCGCCGATCGGCTGTTGCCACTAATATTAACTTCGCCCATTCAGCAGCTCGATACGTATATATTACTTGCTACAACGGATCCAGTCCTGTCAAGAGGCGCGAAATACCAGCTCTAGTCATTAATGAATACAATAAATTAGCACTCCGAATCCACTTCTCATAGCAGCGAACGCCTGTGATTTCAAGAGAGCGATCAAAACGCCCAATCAAAGCAGTGGAATTGTTTTCGTATCTAACGTATAGCCAAATATCTATGGATTGACATGGGCCGATAGCAATAAAATTTAGACCTCTGATTCCCTTTTTGATTAATTAATTTTATTTAATTCAAATGCCAAATTAGGTGGAATCCGGCTCCTGTATTTAGAAAGTACATTTGTGTAATACATGTAATTAACGCTATACCAAGATAGTTCCCGGCTTTGACGTACCGTTAATTAAAAGTTACGTGCTTTTAGTAGATCAAATGTTGGAGATAAAATTGACAAAAATGTGATATGAACGTTGTTTTCTCAGGAATGTTGATCAATATTTTCGATTACCTGCAGTTAGTACTGAAATATTAATTGATATAAATTATGTATTGTCTCTGTATATACATAGATACAGTTTTTTATGATTCATAAAAATGCAAAATCTAGATTTACGTAAGAAATTTCTATTACCATTATCAAAATGGTAATAGAAATTTCTTTAAAAAAAACTCGAAGATAAGATTTCCTTAGTCAAATAGTGATGATGTAATAAAAATAATATTTAGAAATCATAGTATTATGCATAATAATTCTATGTTTAGAATATATTTTCAAGTTCATAGCACATAGTATAAACAAGTATCTTGCATCAGGGGAAAACCAACAATATTATGAAACGTTATATTAGTATCGATAATGATTAGCAGCACCTTATCTTTCATATATTCCGTTCAAAGTATATAAGGTTTCTTGGAAAAAAAAGAGATAACAGCAAACAGCAGATCTCTGTTTGCCTAATCTTTATCGATCGCAATTGCGGTAACCGGTGGAAATTTTAATGGAAACAATGTCTATCAGAAATGAATAACAGCATCTGGACTAAAATTCTTGGATTGTTTTCCAAATTAGACCTAATAGTATGTGGATGTAGATTTAACAAAGTGTATTTTCTCACTTTGTTTAAGCATACCTATTGTCATTTACCGATGGCAAGCGTATCTTATTCTTTTCGCATGTAGCATACGAAGGGAACCCTAAATAATTTGTCCCAAAAAAACACTTTATTATTTCTCATAATATTCGTACTTTTGCATTCAAAGAAACCAGTCGAAGCATTTATTCTAATCTGAAGTGAATATCTACCGCTAATCATATCGTTTTTAACAAAAGGGAACAGGAAGAGTGATTAAGTAATAAGTAAGCCTACAGAAACGGGTTGCGCTTCACGATATTAGCAGAGACTAGACAGACTCGTGTTTTGTCGACTCTCGGGGAAACCAGTAGGCAACACGAACCCACTCTCATGAGACGAATAAACACGAGTCTGTCTAGTCTCTGCTAATTACGTGAAGCGCGCTCTCGTTTCTGCAGGCTTAGTGATATGTCAGGCGAATACGGACAATGAGTCATTGATTCAATGTTATTCTCCTTTAAATAATCGGCTGTTCGATGTGCTGTGTGAGGCGGTGTCGTAGTGAAGGATGATGCGCCGATCTCCGCTGTTTTTTTTCTGGTTTCATCAAGACTTGGGGCAAACAAATTGTATACCAATCAACGTTTATTGTTTTTCAATCCTCAAAAGCAACGGTAGCAATAGGCCCAGTTTTACTGAAAAAAAGCATTAATTTTTTTGAAACGCTTCATGAGCAAACAACTTTTGTTGGTTTTGGTTCATTTTGGAATACCCAAACAGTGGATCTATTACGATGCTGCACACGTTGTCAGAAGCACCGCGATTGAATTTTTGAAGCAATTTTGCGCCAACTGGCACCTGCCATTTTTACCAACTTTACTAAAACTTTTACCAATGCCCAACGATGGCTCCATCTCCCGATGATTAAAGCGAATCGACATGTGGCATGTCACATGTCTGCAATCATTCTTGCACAGTATTAATGTTTGCCGAAACAACAGCTCCATCACTGAAGTTCGCCAGTTTCCGTGCGCTTCATAGGCCTCAACATGGAAGTAGTCGTTCGGGTGTGTGTTTCCTAATATCTGCTTCGCATATTAGACTATGCGATGGAGTGGGGACGCGAGACGACCTTGTTACCGATGTAACTATAGAAGTAGAGAGATTTAATCTATCTATATATTAAGAATCACACACCCGAACGACCAATTCCATGTCGACGCCTCTGAAGCGCACGGAAAGTGGCGAACTTTATTCATCACCAAAGGCAGAATGACTACTAAATTGTTTTTCTGCCAATGGTGTTTATCGTACTAGAACAAGCGGTAAAAAACCATATCGGGTGTCTCAAAAATATGTATACACATTTGTACAAGCCATCATTCTATTCGTTTGAGAGATGTTTAGGGATGAAGAGTTTTAATATCAACAGGATAGAGCTCCTCCTTATTATCATAGATATGTGAGGTCCTACTTAAATTAAAATCTGCCGAACAAGTGGATCAGCCGAAGAGGCTACATTGAATATTTTCCACGTTCTCCAGACCTCATCCCATATGGAGGACCTTAAAAGTAAATTTTATCGCACAAAACCAGCAACACTAAGCGAGATAGAGAATACGCCGAGATATCAAATAAAGTAATCATCCGAATCTCGACGTCAATTTGAACAGTAATGTTAACCGTAACAATTTTACATAAGCTTTGTTTTTTGTGAATTGAAAATTTTAAAAACATGTTAATTGATATTAATTTAAATTGCGCATACATTTTTGGGACACTCGGTGTAATACCAAAAGAAGTTGACATAGATTGTAGTGTACGTCTGGAATTACTGTGCTTTCAAGAGAAACGAAAAACAATTCTTCTTGGGAGAAGCATTGTTTGCATCACACTGTACCTCTACCATTACATACGATAGGAATCTTTCTTAGTAAACAATCGGAATCTTTTAGCTGAAAATCATTATCTTTTCTTTTTATCAAATGTATTACATATTTACTCAGAGATGGTGATCTACAAACTATTATCTATCTATAATACGAATCAAGTAGCAATAGTATTATATAACATACAAAGGCACGTTTTGGTTGGACTGTTTTGACAACCTGCTGCAAAGTGATTCGACCCTTTACAAATATTACAAGTTTTACCATATGCGTAACAATTGCCTCGTTTATGATCCCTATCACATTTTAAATATTTATAGACACCAACGTTCTTCGTATCTTACTTCTCTTCTTCCTCTCTGTTATCTCGGTGATTGCTCTTCACTACTGCATTTACTTCTGTCTTCTTTTCATGTAGTCCTTTGATTTGATGTTTACTAGCGTCAGCTGTTCTGCATAACCTCTCGCATTCCATCAATTCTAATTCCTCGTCCTTAGTAATTTTTCTTGTAATGTGATTTCTCTTATACCACTTAGTTAATGAATCTTCTAACGCTTCCACTGGGCAGGCCACTTTATTACAAGATTTCTGAACTTCTCACAGTTTTTATTAATATTTTAACTGAATATTAAGGATTTGAGTGGCTCCATTTTGTCTCTTTAAGTTGCGCCACTCACTTCTTTCTTTGAATTCCTTAAGTTAACTTTACTTACTTATTTTTTTTTCACCTGACACCATGTAGCGTTTAAGTTAGTGCATTGTATAACTACTAAAATGAAATACTTTTAACAATTGTTACTACATTACTGTTAGTGCCATTATTACAACAATGCTGTGTGCTCTTAACGAAACTCCTTGCTCGTTGGTGTACGACTGTGTGACATTTTCAAGGGGACAGCGAGTTTGTTATAAACATCTTTTTTCCAATTTAGTGCATTTTACGGAGTAAAATATACAAGAAAATAATTGGTGAGAGTTATTTCATGTATTCGGAGGAGATCAAACAAATTGAGTAGAGGGCAAACAAATTGCTTTAAACCCATATATAAAAGAACAAATAAGGCTTCAAAGAGAAAATATAAAAGCTATTTAATTTAGTTAATAAATGTAATGCCTCAATGTTTGAAGTTGTTAAAGCACAGTTTCGATAATAAATATCAAAAAAGGCCTTCAAAAATGTCTTTGTTTATCTATATTTTTTAGCATAAATTATGCGATATGTTTTAAAAACACATTATTTCTTAAATCTGTAAATTCACCCTCTTCATGGGTTCACTTTGTTTTTAGGCATGACATAATAGTGTGCCCCTGTGCACCCCGAATTGAGGAATGAATTGAACCAGCAAAAAGCATTTTTTTTTGGTTTCAAGAAAAACAATTCAAACTTTGTGGAGTGTTTCCGTATGCTAATAATATTGCGCAAACTTATTTACCCGAAGAAAGTTATAAAGACGAATATCTGGAAACCGTCTTAAATCACCCCGTTTGACGGTATGTATTAAGTAAAGAAGAGTGTTTTGAGAATTTTGTCAGTATTACAAAATTAATAATAATTTCAATGATTACTTATATAATCTGAACAAGTAACTTGAATATACTAAAGCATGAAGAGGTTTTTTCCTTCTTTGTTTTAAGAATTACATAATTTTTACATGAAATTATCGATAATGAATTTACGATACTTTTCATAGCTGTGTTTTTATTACACAATTTGAAAACATTACATTGTTCCATGGACTTTTATGATTGGTGTCAGTATTGATACATTCATCTTCTGTAGTAAGTAATGTTAGCGCAAATGTTGACTAAATAATATAAGATAATAAAACAGAGAAAGTGGGAAATCTGCTGCTGCTCAAAACAGGAGTTTTGGAAAAATAAGTGTGAATTGAAAAAGTGAAATTATAAGAAGAAATTGAACTCTTCGTTTCATGTTATATGACAATAACTTACTATTTTTATTTAGCTATCATATCTTAGCATATGCCAATGATAACAAAAACATACGTAGCTATCTCGTTTTTGCGGTAGTAACAAAAATAATCAATATATATTCAGCGATAGTAAATTACCTTTATTAAACACTAATAATAAATGAACAACACAATACTCACGTTATGTTATCATCATATATGTATAATGTTCCAGCTAAGTTTAAAATTAAATAAAAACCAATATTAAGGATTTTACTACCTTGTTAACTTCTCCAACCAACGCGATGCTTAAAAAATAAAAGAGGAACGGACGCAATCTTGTTATTTAATTGAATGAAGTAATGGTGGTATTCGAGGATGAAGAAAATGAAGAAGGCGCAAGAGGACATCATAATGTGGAATATTCAGAGAGTTACAATTTTTAGTTTCGCAGCTGCATAGACAGACATAAATGTCAAAACATTAGAAAATGGGCGGAAGAATTTATTTGACCAAGAAGCAGACATAGACAAATTATAAGTTCCTATTTCTGTATGACCATACATTGTCTTATGAGAATGGGTTCGTGTTGCCTACTGGTTTCCCCGAGAGTCGACAAAACACGAGTTTGTCTAGCCTCTGCTAATTTTGTGAAACGTACGGAAAGTTGCGGGGTTAGTTGAACATTAGAATGGCTGAAATTAAACGTGTTCCGGGTTTGAACCGTGTCATGTCGTTGGTTAAAATAAAACTCGACGTTTCTCCCACAATCGTATGGGGCTTCTTCAGGAGAATGATGGCAACAGTTAGCACGGTAACTCAGCATGTGAACCATGCCAGAGGCAAAAACCAACTGCGAAGAACGCGTTCTTATGTATTGAATCAACACGCCAGTTGCGTTGTTTATATACTCTACTAAAAATGTATTGAGAGCCAAGGCCTTTTCCGTTCATCGAACACAACTTTTTTCTCAGTGTAGAGGAACCTTTGGCGCTGATGATAGATAAGCTCTGAGACGTTAGTTGTAATATTACAAACGATATTGGATTGTAGTTGGTCGGACATAGGAAAAAAAATGGAACCGCGTTGTTTGTATACACCACTAAAAATGTGTTGAGGCAACGCCTTTTGCGTTCAACGAACGTAACTTTTTTCTCGGTGTGTTAATAAGTTCACCAAAGGATATAGAAACTTTAATAGATTACTTTTCCCTGCAATGTGCAACATGATAGCCATTTAAATTTGACTTACACAACGAGTTTTCAAATGTTAAGAGATTCGGTGATCATTTTCGTCACCCTATTAAGCGTGGGATTCTTCGAGAAAGTCATTAAACGACATCAGTGGACTAGAATCTTTTTAATGATCATCAGATTACTGGTCACTTCAGTTGATGTTATGTCGAAGGATACGTCTGGAGAAAATTTTGGAAGGAATAGCATAATTACGAGAGATTTCCTAATTGTCGTGGCACATATTATAATTTCGGTGCAGATGATTATCGAAGAAAAATTCGTACATGCGCAGGATATACCTCCGTTGCAAGCTATTGGGTAGGAAGGTGTCTTTGGATTCATTGTGGTTAGATTGCTGCACATACCATTCTACTTTATTTACATTAGACTCCATTCAGCAACAATGCCAGGCAAGCCTTAGAGCATATAATTGACGCTATCATTTGAATTGGTAGCAATCTCCGTTTAGTATTTGCTATTGATGGTATCATCCTGTCCATAGCCTTCTTTAATTTTGCTGGAATCAGCGTTACCAAAGAAATGTCGGACACAATAAGGTACGGTAAGGCATGGTAACGTATGGTAAGGTATGGTATTGGATAGCGTTAAGACATTGTCCATATGGATATTTAATTTAGCCTCGTTCGATCAAAGTTCTATTGGTCGGCTTCTTTTCTCTAATCGTGGGGATATTCACATTGTCACATTGACTTGAGCCTATATGGAAATAAGACAAATGACCGTAGGAAGTTATAGAAAATATGGAGACGGATTCGTCTGAAAACAACCCCTAATTTTCAAATATTTAACGTTTAAAACGTAGACTAGTATCGATTGTTGAAAAATCGCGTAAAACAAGGACATTTTTCATTTCTTTACGTATATTGTTTTAATGATTGATTTTATTTTATCATTATTATTCTAATTTAGATGTAAATTTAAATGATGAGGAGTATAATTATATGTGTATGTAAAAGAAATAAATCCACTTTATTTGAGTTAACTGCGAAAAAAGTTTGATTATGGTTATCGTTCCAGATAAGGTTCCACCATATATATTTAGGCGTTTCCACAATATACGAATTACTATTTGTAGATCTGTGTTGAGTTCAGCAGTATTTTTAATTAGAAGAAAAAATGAATAAATCAGAAGGTAGATATCCTCCACCACCTTCGTATGAAGCTCCGCCACAACCTCAAGGATCTACAACAGGTAGGTACTTAATATTATAACAGAAAAAAAATACGGACACATCAATTTCATTGATTTCGTTATTACATATGTGTATCCAATTAAAGTATTAATATCAAATCGGTGAATTCCAATAATGTTTTTCATTGCTTATCATTTTGTGCCTGCAAATAAGTAGTACCGCCGGCTAATGTTATGTGTCGCACTTAGGATAACTTGGAACAAATCTATAGTTTGGAATGACTCAAATCTGACTTCGCCTGGACATTGGAATTATATAGTGAAGTCTCTGTTATTGTTTGAAACTTAGAAAAGAATGAAAATGTAAACCTTTACCAAAGAAAATTATTAAGAAATCTGTGTACAACCTCATTATTAATCAGCATTTACATGTGACCTTTTTACTGTTTAATAATTAATGTTGTTTTTGTCGCTTTAAACGGAATTCTCAAGATATCCCACCATATTTTTAAATAACTTTCATAAAAAATAAAGTAAGAAATAAAAAATTGTAATATTTGGCATTTCCGACGTAATTAAATACTTGAAAAATTTCAACCTCCGTAAAGAATCGAACCTGACATCTGTTGTTTGTTAGGCATGCTAATTACTACACCACGGAGTGTATGCTAGCAACAGATGTTATTTGTCTACGAATACATGATATTTCGACAGATGTGCAAAGTATGCTAATCAATTAATTTATATTGGCTTTCATAGTAGAAATGCCTTTCGAGTGATGTCGTGTAGTTAATATTTTACTTGACGTTTCGCTGACCATGCTGTCAACTTCTTCAGAAGATTTCTAAAGACTGGTGTTGTCTCTTACTCCTCGTTATATACCCCATTTCTGTTCCGCTTTGCTGATCCATAACCATTCCGCTGAATGAATATGTAACGAGGAGCAAGAGACAACAACACCAGTCTTTAGAAATCTTCTGAAGAAGCTGACAGCATGGTCAGCAAAACGTGAAGTAAAATATTAACTACGCGACATCACCCGAAAGACATTTCTACTATGGATTACGGTCGTGAAAGCCTACACTCAACTATATTGACTTCGGTCGATGAAATGTGAAAATCCATCTCTCGTTTGTCAGAAAAATACTGTCTGTTATTAACATCATATCTAAGCACTAAAAAAAATATTTTTTTCTTGACAGACTCCGTAGTGTAGTAGTTAGCACGCCTGTCCGCCAGGAGAGATGTCGGGTTTGATTCCTAGACGGAGTTGAGATTTTTTTAATTATGTTGTAAATACTAAGGAAATCATGGACTTTCACATGTTACCGACGGAATTAATATGTTTTACTTTTAACTTTCGCTAAACCAAGTTATCATTTTTGGAATATTTTTAAAACGGGGTTAATTGAAATAGTCTTTAATAAGCAAAGAAAGAGGTCAAATATTAATGCATGGTGATACTATTGTTTTAAATGCTAAATTTAATGCAAATTATTTCATTTAGAAAGCATATGTTCACAAAGAATCTGTGAAAAGTGTCTCGATCAACATTAGTTGGCGGTAGGCAACTCTATAAATTCGAAAATAACTTTAAATTTTCTACAACCTGTTTATCTTCTATCAAAACAAGAACTAAATGACGTACTGGCAGGCGGTAAGATTACAGCATTGAAACACTTCATTATTACCCTTACCACAACACTTCATTAACGCTGGACGCATATTTCGATCATCACTAGTTCAGTTTGCAATACGTGTAACGTGAAGTTGAAGGAGCAAAAATGAAAGGAAAGGTCTTTGTTTAGCTAACTGTATTTTCAACTAAATGTGATTGCAAATTTTTAAAACTTATTTTAAAAAAGTCATACAAGACAAATCCGTTTAAAATTAGATTTTTCTTTTAGTTACTCAAGTAGTTGTCGCAGGTCAAGCACAGCATTTCGGACCAGAACAACAGGCTGTCACTTGTCCACATTGCAGACAACAAATTGTAACCCGTACTGAAACCAAAGCTTCAACGAAGACCCACATAATAGCGTTGATACTATGTTTATGCGGGTGAGTATATCAAAACTTTAAACGCGAGCAGCGGATTGAAGTTTAGAGGAAAAAGTTCGTAGGTAAAATCGAGTAACTCGTTTCATTTCCTTCCAAGTTGTAGACTAATTACAAATGAACAAAATCTCATAAATTAACATTTTTTTAATCACAGTTTTTTTAAATATGTCGTCGTTGACCTCTGGACATTTTATGCTGCACCTACAAAAGGCATATGTTACCATAAACAAGCACCATATTTGCATATTCTAAATTTGAATCAGTGTGTAGTATTTTCTAACAAAATAATGCACAAACCTCATAGTCGGTACATCATATGTGATGAGAATCGAAAAACACTTTTTTGTATGTGGAACGTAGCTGATTTCTTGTTTTATATGGATAGTCAAGGATATTGTGTATTAACTCGACAAAAAGCGAAAATTTCAACCATTCCCAAGAACTCTAGTTAATTTTTTTTAGTGACGTTCTAACTTGAAAACAAATGAAAATCGAAATGAAAATATTTTAACGTTTCTGGAGTTTGGTCCGTTCCTCCCGACTCACCCTGGCCACAAATGGCCACAAATATAAGAACTTCTTTGCGTTCTCGTTTTCTTCCATCTTTAACTCGCACTTGAGCGTATGATATAATGCATACCTTTGAATAATTAAATATAGTGGAATTGCGTTATCTTCAGTTGAATCCCCTAGGCAAGTCCATATATTGCTATTCAATAGTTTAAAAGAGTTACCATATTAATGAAAAATATTTCGAGATTTCATACAGTCTGCCATAAAATAATTGCTAGATTAGATTAGAGAGAGATATCAAAAATATCTATGTTATTAGCGTTATTAAAAAAAATTGATATATCTCAATTACTTATCATTTTGGTATATCGCCATATTCTCCCACACAACTCCGATTAGTAATGATTTAACTAATAAGAAAAATAAAAACTGTGTATGGATATTGCAAGATCGAATTGTTTTGTATATTCATTCACACTGGATAATTTCATTATAATCTTTAATGTAGTGAAATATATTTTCAAGTCGATTCAAATCTATTAATAATAAAATAGTTTCTTATTTTTCCAATTCGAGGGATAATTCAAGCCATTCGCAATAACCATAATGTTTGGGACTTTCCCCGTCATCTCCGTAAAGAATGTTTGTTAAGTTATCTAACAAACAGGAACAGAAATTCGGATCAACGTTATTTGGAGCAATGAAGCCAAATTTACAAGAAATGGTCTGTTTAACTAGCACTTTTCTCATTGCTAGAAAAATCCTCGAATCCTCATATATTTCCAACGCAAATCTTCAAGAGGGTTGAAAACAATTCAACATTTCATCAATGCTGGACTGTTTCCTAATCGGCATGACTGACGTTGATATCTTCAAAGTTGGGTATATTTGTTTTTGTTTAAGAGGCTACGTTGAGTACAGTTTGTCACTGGCGTTGTGTTAGGTAAGATGGGTGGAAGGCACCCATCGCAAATAGATGTCACCACAATTGGCTATAAACAGAACGTGCGTTTTTTTAACGCTTTGTAACATTTAACGTTGTATCAAAGTACATAAATATTTCATTAATATTCTATGTTAGAAATTTTCTTTTCGGTTTATAATTTCCTAAGTTTAATATACTTTATAATATTTACCGGTTAGGCATTCTAATAACTGTTAAATTAATTAATCTCCAGTAATGCCGAGAATGTCAAGCATTGTCTCAGAATATGTCAACATCTTCACAGCCGTTGCCAAAAAGAGTACTTCGCCAATGACATGCGCCATTTGTTGGTTTCAGGGGCAAATACGCTCTTGAACGGCATCAAAAAAATACGCGACATATTGAGTAACAAAGACGAATTTGTCGTGAAGAATGTGTGCACAGCATATCCTGGTGCCAATATCCTGTTAGATAAATTACGGGATCCATGAATTCTTAAAGAAACAATATCTTTCCCAAAATAGAAACGTACGCTTCCATGGCCAGAGTCTGTTAAAACTAAACGTGTTCAGACCGCGTTATGTCGTTTTTTGTTAAACGTTTCGCCCACAATCATATGGGGCTTTTTCAGGGGAGGGAAAGGTGATAGGCAGAGTAACTCAACATGTAAAGCACGCCATAGGTGAAACCAACTGAGCGGGAAGCAGTTGATCACAGCATGTGAACTATGTCAGAGGCGAAAATCAACTGCTTGATTTTCTGTTGCCCACCACCTTTCCCCCTCCTGAAGAAGGCCCGTATGATTGTGGATGAAACGTCGAGTTTTCGTTTAACAAAAAAACAATATGACACGGTCCGAACCCGAAACATATTCAGTTTTAATATATTCCCCATCTTTCGACAATTAGAAAGTATTTCGTACCTTTAAAGAATTCCATAATCAATAAATAAAATCAGGTCAAAAGTAATCTTTGGATAAACGCCATGCGCAGATGAAACGACAGACATTAAAGGAAAGTATGTTGTTTGTGTAATAGTTGGTACGATGCACATAGAAAATCCGCCCATATCATATTATTTTTAATAGCAACAAAAATTAGATTGCGTGTTACTGCAAACAAGATAAACGATATTATTATCAACAGTGTCAAAAATGTAACTAGTGACGATTGTTTGAAAGTTCTGTTTCCTGCGTATTCTGCAAGCACAATATTAAAAATAGGGAACGAGTTTAGAAAACGTTTTCCTAATATGTTACACATATCATGACGTTGTGCATGGAAACATTGCGATTAACTCCAATTTATCTACTACACTACTGCATATACCCAATCGACGCTTGACCAACAATAGCAAACTGCATTTTCCGAAATATCCTGAAAAGTTTCTATTTCAGTCATAATGAATATGAAATTTTATCTAAAAATAAAAAAAAAATGCAAATATTTGATATATGGCTAGAAATGGCAATATCGTTGTTTTGTCAAATTAACCGTAACGTTGAGCTGGATATTTAAAAATATAATAATATATAAGATGTTCTATTTAATGTAACAAAGTTGACAGCTACTTTCGGTATAACCGGAAGTTTTAGATAATTATTATAAGTTTTAGATAAATAAAAAATTTAGTTCAATACATGTACGCTTTAGTATATTGCGAAGTTTTCAGAATTTTGTAATATATACTCTTTCATATATCGATCAATGCAGTTCAGTGCAGTTTTATTTTATCATTTCTCGTGTTTCAAGTTTCAGTGATACGACTTACTACACAAACGCATTTATTTCCTATTCATTTAATTATGTGTTTTACTATTTCGTTCTATGTTAACAATTTTATACTAATTACTTGTATCTTTGTAGTTGTTGGCCCTGCTGCTGCATCCCCTATTGCGTTGATTCATGCCAAAATAAAAACCATTACTGTCCGCATTGCAGCGCATTTTTGGGAAGCTACCAAAGTTAGCACCTGGTCTTGTTTTTATTTTGTCTACATATATGCAGTATTTTTGCATCCAGTAAGTCTGTGAAGCATACTTATTATGTGCATGCAGTTATTGTTTGTAGTGATATACACACAGTTGATTATATTAAAATATTAATAAAGAGATTTAAAAAATTATTGTAATATTTTTGTATTGATGTTCATTGTAGATGTTATTAAAATAAGATATGGAAATGGTTTACTAATACATTTCACGACTTACCTTTATTGACGTAAGATCAACAATACAACATAGAAAGGAAAATATGAAGGTAACTGCAAAAATATCATAGAACCATATATTAATGTTTAATAAAAAACACGGTCATGAGTCATTGTTTTAATGCTTTCTCGAATAAGATTTATCTTGGTAACGGCAAGTATTAGATAGAAAATATTTGTTCATGACCTCCAGATGATATCTGCCAGAGTTTCTATAACATAAAGTACAAAACGAAGTAGTTGATTGTTAGTTGTTATTTGATTATAAGAAAATAAGGTATAGGGTAAGGTGGAATACGAAGCAACGGATTTGCTCATAGTTAAAAGCAAATGTCCGGTACTAATGCGGTTCACCTTTAAAATCCCCTAAACTTTAAAAATACGTTCTAGAGAACATTTGTAACCAAACACTGCTTTTGGTGTTTTGTGGGTTTTGGTCACTTTTTGATCGGTAGAAGCTATTTTTGGCGGTCCCAAGTGTTTATCATCTTGAATGGATATAAGCTTGCGCTTAAATTCAGCAGCCCATCTTGCTTTCATCGAAACCAAAGGGAATGATTCCTTTAAAGTGGAATCTAACTCATTTTTTATGTCTGTCGGGGCTAAACCCTTTAAAATAAAGTATTTTATAATAGCTGGAAGTTCTGTTTTTTCCATTTTTCTCAAAACTTGTTCACTTTATTTGACCACTTCACGGAAACAATTGCAAGTAGTACACCTCTGATACTTTGTAGCATGTCTGACTAAATGTCATATTTAACATACCCCATAGTCATTTGATTATACTTATGCCCTCTCTGCATAAGGCCGCAAAGTTTCCGACTCCCCTCGTATATATCACTCTTTGTTTAAATAATAGTAAAAATTATATTTATAGACGAATGCTATTTTCACAATATGTTGTATTTATAATTTCTTTATATATATTATTTTTGTATTAAATTGTGGTAATATATAGCAGATCCCGTGCTTTTTACAAAGTCCCTTTTTGATAAATTAAACAATTCAATGTTTTTGTAGTAGATATAATAAAGTTGACCATAGTTTATCAACTTGAGGCAGAATATTCTGATTTCAATCATCTAAAAGACACCTTTAGAATATGAACCTAAAAATTAAAAATATGATCTATTACAGTCGTTTGTATACGTCAAAATGTAATTTTGTATTTTTTGAAAGAATAAACCTAACATTTGTTAGAATTGGATATTGAATTAAATGTTTTTTTAAAAATCAACTCGATGAACAGCTACTGCAGATATCGTAACTCTAGTTGCTGAAATATTCTTGTTTGTTTATGTTAGATGAAGTAACTTAAATTACATTTTAGAATAACGCATCAAATTCGGTCCTAATACCAGTCTTGCGATCCCTAAGAACGTTTTGAAGGAAGTGCTGTAGGGGAAGACATTTTATCGCATTACAACAAGCACAGTACCCTTAATCAAAGTCATAGACGTAAAGCTATTGCTGTCTCTATCATCCCACCTGCAAGTAAAAGGACATCAACAGTAAGATTCCATATTCCAAAACTAAGATTAAATACTTCTACTGTACATACTTTACCGTAGTTGATGAATAAATAAATGTACTAGTTTTTTTTTTCATTTACTATCATTAGTGAGAGCGGGCTTAGACCATTGCCCATCATACATGATTATTGATTATTATGATCTGTGAGTGGAAGGTAATATAATCGATAAATCATACGCATATTTTATAAATATTTATTTACTTCAAGTAAATTGCATAGCTAAACCAAGAATATTTTTACAATGGGGCGTATAGACAAAATAAGAATCAAATTACAATTAACATAATTATTTGGATGAGAAGAAGTATGGAGGTATAGAATTCTTACGTAGGAACTGTGGTAAAAAACAGCGTTTTTAAAAGCACAATTGTGGATTGCAGTGTATAAGAAAATTGTCAAGAGCTTCCTTTGCCGCCTATACCTATCATTACTAATTGGGGAACATGACTGCAAGCTACTTTATTTTATACAAAAAATATGGAGTAGGTTAACTGTTTTTTTTTTCATTAATCAATGCAATGCAAGTTCTTCAAGAACTTAATCTAGTAAACAAATCAGAATATACAGAAAGTAAGTTTAGTAACTTAACACAAGCAATGAAATATTTTGGAAACCGAAATTTGAAATTAAAAGATTTGTAAACACTCTCTATAACATTTTGAATAAACTAAAGCCAGTATCCGGCCAATTCTTCGTTAGGTTGAAGACAAAAATTGACTCACATTAAAAGAAACCCGGATATACATATATTGAAACAATTTTACGAAAAAGAATTCGGTTTTGAATTGCAAACAAAATATTACGATTATTTGCCACACTTTCATTTCGCATCACATTTTGTGATATTGAGGGATTAGTTTCAAGGTTTAAAGATGTTTTTCATCAAAGAGAACCAGCTGTACAGACGCAAAAAAAAGAAAAAATAATAATTATAACTGCAAACATTGATCTTTTATTAAGGAAACATCTAATTCCTTCAAGTTTTAGTGGATATGTCGATTTAAATGGCCGTGCTTAAATAACTTATAAATAGAGCGCATCAAGTCGATTGCCTAGCAGTAGCGTCACTGCACTAGGTTAACCGAAGTAAACGTACCTATATTTAGAACAATAGACAATAAGAGAATCTAAGAAAACGCGCACATAAATTAGTAAACAACTTACCGAATATGCTTAGATGGCTGAAGAGAAATCGGGAAGTGAGGTCTTCAGGTCTTATCTGAGTTGAAGTTATATCTTCTTTTTATTTACCGGTTGGTAACGTTTCGTCCACTAACTTGAAGAACAGCTAGAATGGTGTACCTGCTGAACATAAATTAGTGGTATGGGTGCTAATACAGAAGAAAATGAAATAGTTAAAAACAGTCTGGAACATGAGAATTCTACAGGTTAACTATTGCTGCTGCGTTAGGCCACCGTGAGAAACGCAGCGTCTTTTTTAATATGTGGGGATTGTTTGCTAAGTAAGCGGCCATCTGCTGCAATATACTAGAATCAGCGAGATCCAGTTGATTTCCAAAAACGCTGGATTCTCGCGCTGGGTTTTACGCGTCTCTTGCTGACCAAATAGTTAAAGTAAAAGTAATACATGTTCTAATGATCTGTTACCGTCCTTTTGATACTAATTCTTACTGCGAACGAAACTACTAGCTTTGTTCGCGCTAAGGATTCAGGACTATTCATTCACATGCGCAGTTGAAATATTAACATTGGCGGCTTACAAAATGTTGAATTTATAGTTACAGTTCAGCGTTCGCACATCAATCAAATTCTCGAAATCGATTCAGAATTAGTTCCACCAGACTAACGACATTTGACATACTATTTCTGTTGCTATCTCATCAAACATTCTATTTAGGCTTTTTATTTCAAGTGACCCCTCCTTCCTACTCTCTGTATTTTTTGTACATTTCTAACAGCATTTCTAACCAGAATACATTTCTATGTATTCTGGTAGTTCCATTTAAAAGCAAGTGAATCACTTCAGCTGCTATTGTTTTATTACTATTTTTCAAAATACCTCTTTTTTACAACAAAATTAAATTGCCACTATTTACTTCTTTCACTTTCATTCATTTCGGAGTTTGGTTTCTTCTGAAATTGTTCGCCATAAATTAAAATCACGAACCGTAATCGAGCATGCGCTCTACGACAATCCCAAATTAGTGCTTGTTCTAAAACGGTAAGAAATTTGTAAGTAGATAATTTGAAGTCATGATATGATATTCTTGACGATGAACATTGATTGCTATTCAACTTGTTGTTTGGGCGGTTATTTTCTTGAATTTTGTGTATAGTGAACAATTTTGATGTTTGTCTAAAGAGAAACTTTTGTAGCAGCAACCAGCACAGTGCCCGAGATAATAGTCACTGGTATTCCGTTTAACCAAATCAATTTTGTCTAATGAACTGTAATTAAGTCAACGTTAAGTTTCCTACGAAAAAATACATTTAGGATTTATTAACAAAACTACTCGCTTTCATTTAAATTTTCTGTTTGTTGCTCTATGCATTAAATCAACAAAAATAGTTTTGCAACCATTGCATCTTATTTCAAAAATAAAAGAAATTGTTGCACCGTATACATCCAGATAAATAATTAATGTTACAAACATTTTGTTGAATCAAAAGGTGACCGTCTCCCAGTGTAGGTTACAACGACGGTTAATTATTTGGTCAACATATCACTTCACTTATATTAGAGGCTAATATCTTCAGAAGTAATACTCAACTGATCACTGCTGAGGATGATAGCAGAAAGTTACAATTTTAAAGTTAATGGCACAGTTTACTATCGTTCTTATCGTAATATTTCATCATATTAACCGTATTGTGAACCACTAGTATCCCGGTCAATGTAGCTTTAGAAAAACATTTACGACCTTGTGTGAAACATGTTTTTTTTTCCAAATCTATAATACCTTATGCCAGCAATGATGTACAGCCTTTTATGGCTAACACCCGTATGCGTAAATTTGGAACTTGTCCTAAAATATTTTGGCTCACTTTCCACGGTCATATCAGATACAAAAATGATGTGTATTGCGTCTTTAACACAAGCGAATGCTTTTTGAAACAATTAAATAAAAAGTTTCCCTCTACTAAGTAAACCAATAAAAACGAAACAGAGAATAGAATTCCTTTTCTCGATCTGTAAAATAAGCTAGAAATAGACGCATACTAAATGTCAGTTTAAGTATGGACAGCAGTTCTATCTCAGCAATGGCAAATTCTGGTGATTATAAAAAAAAGTCAAATATAGAAGTAACCAAGAACAATTCATTAAAGATAGTTTTAATTACCTAAATTGACAGCTAGATGGTGCAACGAATGTGAGAAAGTAGAAAAACCATAATTTTTCAAAAATTCGAATGAAATAGTGGGTTAATATTCTTGTCAGTGCATGGCTTGCGTGATAAGGGATTGTTAAGAACTTGGATTCATTTTAAAGAGAAATTTGTAGAAGGTGCAACATTAAAAATGCGAACTAGTAACGCTTGTTCTGTGAATATTATCTTTAACCACCTGATTATATTCTCTAAGTGTTCACCTCTCTCTGTAAAACAGCATGTACCACCTTTTTTCAAATTAAATGCGAATCGAAGTTCGGCAATTCTATGGTTTATACAACCAAAACTACACGTAACAAAATACTTGGTAATAATGTGGAGTTTTTCTTTAATAATGTTTAATTAATATTCTAGTGTGTGCTATCGTTTCTTGCGTTTTTTCATTTTAATCGTGTACTATTTTCGAGTTTCGAGCGGTGATTAAACCGAAACACTGAAAGAGATCAAAGCTGAGTTGGATGAAGTTCATGGCACATCTGCTCCCGTGTTAGCAACTGTTCCAATTGGGTAAATGAGTTTAAACGTGATCGTACGTTAAAGAAAAATGAACATCGTTCTGAACATCCAGTGACCACCCCCGAAATGATTGACAAAATCTACGATATGGCTTTGAACGATCGACGAATCAAAGTGCACGAAATAATTGAGGCCACATGCATATCGCAAGCTACAGCGTTTTCAATTTTGCACAAAAAATTGGGTGTGAAAAAAATCTCGGCAAGATGGGTGCCGCGTTTACTCAGAGTGAAGAACGCTATCGTGTGGTCGACTCTGAGGCAGTTTTGGCGGTTTTCCGTCGCAATTCTGACGAGTTTCTCCATCGACACATAATTATGGACGAAACATGGATTCACTACTACGCTCCGGAGACAAAGAGACAGTCAAAACAGTGGGTTTCGGAAGGCGAGCGGAGAAGGCGAAGACCCGGCAAGGTAATGGAATCGTTTTTTTTTGGGATGCACGCAGAATCATCTACACCGATTACTTGGAAAAAGGACAAACAAGAACTGGAAAATATTATGCGTCGTTATTGGACCGGTTGAACGAAAAAATCGAGAAAAAATGTCCTCATTTGAAGAACAAAAAGATCCTCTTCCATCAAGACAGGTGCACATCTTCGCAGTTTCAATGGCCAAAATTATCTTGAAAAATAAATAAAAATCTTTAGAAAGTACTTTGTTTTTCTATCTTTTTCTAAGGACTTATTGAACAACCCTCGTACCTAACATTTGGATATTGACGAAAATACATACAGTCCATTGACTAATCAGGTAGCCCCAGGCTATTATAGATTGGTGAGTACTGAGCTATGTGCATCCTTTCTTATATACGGTGCTTCGCTCTCGGTTTTTTCAAAAGTAAATTTTTGTAGTAGTCCTTATAAATAGTACGTACATTGTAGATTTTCGCTATAATTGCGTACGGTATAACGAAAGCTTACTGCATTCTAATACAAGTCTAATTATATCGAATCTGTCACAGTTTCGCAATGCCAACGGAACTCCCTTCTTTCTTATACGTTCTAGCTCCGGACCTGATTAAGTGTACAAGTTTGCAGACTGGCGACATGTGGTTGTTATGTCCAATATAAGTACATATGTGAGCATTAACCAAACTGGTACAGTGTAAACTAAATCGATAGAAGAGCACATTCGGTTTTTATTGATAAAACGTGATCGTATATGCTACTGCTTCAACAGTGATTGCAACCTTTATATGCTTATGTATATACGTTGTTCTTTAAAAAAGAACCGGACCGAAACAAGGTTTAAAACTTACGTCACAGTGTTATTGGCTTGCTCAGTGCATACCTGTATTTACGGACAATAAGATCGTAACACGAAAGTTTATGACTAAAGGAAAATACGTGTGTTGTCAGCAGACTTATAGTTAGTTGTAGAGAAGAGTTCGACCGTATCTTCTGTGCTTAGTATAGTGCAGTAGTGCTTCCATTCGTGTTCTTCATATTGGTTCTAAATATAATAATCAGGTAAAAGTTATCTTTAATTATTTGCCGCATTATGCTTATGCAGTATTCACGATAGCCATATTATCGATTTGATTTTTCACAATGCGTAATGTACAGATAGATATTTTTCTCATTGCCTCAAAGTTTCGCGTATATTATTGTAATAATTATAAATTCAATTTTTTAAAAGTACGTTTGCGAAAGCAGGTCCAACAACGCGAACTGTAAATGTTCCCAAATTTTAATAAAGTTTAGAAACAAGAAATAATGTAGTTTTTACATACACAAATAGCGGACATTTTAACGTTCTCGGACCATACATTTAAGTAAACACAGGCATATGTTATTCATTATTGTGAAATTATTTACGTCATAGTATTTTGTTTTTTCCTATTTGTTAATTTACATCATTAAACGCAAGTTTCCTAGAAACAATGAATGATAGTGTATACGAATACAACCAGATAACTGGTTCTATAAATTATTTAAAATATTCTTAAACAAAACTTGATTCATTCCATTTTTAAAACGCTAGAGTTTAACCTTTTATCTTATATCGTTATACAAATAATAATCATGTTTAAACTCTCCTAAGCAAGAAAACAAATATGTAAAATAAGAGAGCAGTGATAATGCACAGAGCACTATGGCGAATTGGTGGATTCCCAATATACGCTTTACAATAAATGTAAATTTTTAGTACACTTTTGCAAAACGCTACCGCTATCCACTCATCAAAATTATGTGCCCAAGAAGGAAAAATAATAGTCACATGACTTCTCGCTTGAAGAGAGAGCAGTAATGAAATGTATACAGCAGCCGAGCACTTTGATAAGTTTAACATTGCATAAGTTTGGACAATAGACTTCTGTTTTAGCATAGAATATTATCTTATCACTATCTATAGCGGATGTTCTAATCTTTGTTTTGCATACCCAATTAAAAATTATATTAATGTCCTGGATTGCCTCTTTGAATTGTATTTGCATTTTAACTGCTATTTGCTGCTATCTTTGTTCAATGCATAGAAAAATCATTTGCTTTTTTATTCTAAGCAGAATTGGAAATAATAGTTACGAAATGTTACGAAAACAAAAAAAGGATTTTATGTACAGTAGGCAAAGTAAGTTATGTTTCCTCCTACCGGCCACCGATTATCAAATTCCTGCACTGTTATAATTATTATCCGATACATAAATAATTATTAGTAGATGCGGTGTAATTAATATTTCTAGGAACTGTGCTTACTTTTCCTTATAATAGTATGCTTAATGTGATAAATACTGAATACAACGAAAAGTCCATGAGGTTACATGTCATCAGCGCCACCCCCACATCTCTTCTTGTCATTTCACATTTTCCACCTACCGAGATTAAGGATTCCTTAAGTGGTAGAAAGCCCGATTTCTAAAAGAATATTCCTTTTTTTAGCCAAATATCTTTGGGGCGTAAGTAATAGTAGGCAACTACGATTGTAGGAAAAACAAACATTAACTGCTTTTCTATTTAATTTTCTCTTTCTTAAAACTTCTAAATCAATGTGAAATCAGCGTAAATTTTAGTCATACTAAAAGTCAATTTCATTAATTAAATATCGTTCGATTTTTTCAAAATTCTCAGTGTTGTATGTAGTCAAGAATGTCATCAGAGAGCACAGAATCTCAACTTCAGTTGGGTCCCTGCATCATGCTACAGCAAAAATAATTAGTTTCGACATCTATTTCGATAACAATATATTTTAAATGGTAAAAAATATCAGAAGTAACAATGGAATTAACACAATTGCTAAAGTTGTTAAACAATGGCTTTAAACCACGCTAATTTTATTTGTGACTTTATATCTAACTGTCATCCAGGCACCTTGTGTCCCCAGTTAAAAAGTTATTATTTCAATATTTCAAATTAGAAATTTAAAAGTGTGTTACTGTAAGTAGCTGAGTTTTACAGAAGCGCGTAAACATAGGGTTTACGAAGTGAAATTTTCGAAAATTCAGGTTAGTTTTCTTTTTGTTACATCTCCTTAAACGTTTTCCATCAATTTCTAAATTACTGAAAGAGTGTCTAGGAGCACACCTGATATTTTACGACTCTAATTTCGAAATCTCCTTAAAATTTTACCCACGAAAAACATTACAATAGATATTAGTGATTAAAATATTTTTTATATCATTATTTGCATCAGGTTGAACGCAGTCCAGTAGATATTATGGAAATGAGAATTAATGTTAATTGTAGTATGAAGGGTAAAAATGAATTCTTTCGAATTAACTACATTTAGATATTTCTAACAGATGGAAATAACATATACCGGAAACTTCATATGGTAAAAATTTGTTTAATTATGGACGGTGACAGCATAAAAGAGTTTTCGTACATTATTGATACTCTTTAAAAAAAACGACATTATAAAAATGATAATGCCTAACAACGTAGGTTTACTGGCGACTGAAAATTAATGCAACTTTGAAATGAACTTTAAATGAATCATACATATGTATGAGATTGTATAAATGTTGGTGCTTGACTTTCAGAAAGTATTTAACATACAAGCATGGTCGCCATATCAGGTTACCTTCTCGTTTCAAATTTTAGTACTCGTTAAGTTTCATTTATTTTATTTATTCTAATTTAAATTGCCGAAGGATGAAAACACTCTCGAATTCTACAAATCCTAAATTTAATTAATTGATTTTGAAAGATCATTTACTTTAAAATTTGTCCCTCGTAAAACTATTACAAATTTGATCCCACGTTGGGTGCCAATTTTTAACAACGGACAACAGTTTTATAAAGAAAGATATTTCATTTACTATTTTACAAGTGAGATACGACTGAAATTATTCTTGTAATTGCTGTAGGAAAATACTATATTAAATCCAGAGATTTAGGGTGGGAGGAAATTGAACAGAGACAATAATTTATCCGTTCCACCACATCGTCGTTGACTTGACTTAATAATATAAGTATGATCTAACTACCCCGCTACCAAGATAGTAGGAGCCCTCTGACGATATATACCAGGAGTTTCAACTGTTCTTAAAAATAATAGTATGAAAAAGCTCTGTATGTGTTACAATGAAAGAAAAAATCCCCTGATTAAATTTCTTTATTGTAAGTCGTTTATTTCATCTAGAAAAATGTCTACATTGCGTATAGATAGACGTGGTACACAGAAATTTATTTTGGGTACAGTCTATCCGATTGTTTAGAAGGTTCTGAAGAAGACGCCCGCTGGGAAGTCTTCTCATAGAGAGACTCCGGAATCTTCATAAGATTGGTAGTAAACCTATCACACGATATATACCTACTCAGAGTGACAACAAACTACATAATACAGCGTCTTCAGAAGTTGTGAATCCGTAAAATATTTGGAGGATCTGGTGACAATTTTCAACATAAACAAGCGTGTCACAGGTCAAAGCTTCCAAAAGATCATCATTAATAACTGTGGAACACCCGATGTAACAATATCGGGGGGAGCCAGGCTCATTGTAAAATAACATTTTCCATTCTTAATTCTTAATTCCATTCTAAGATTGCATTAAATCGCGTAAACGAGATGACATACATATTCTATACCAACATCTACTAGAAGGATTTAACCTTTGGTCAATACTGTCATGGGCTATAGGTAGCTTTCTAAATACCTGAAAATCATAAAATTCCTTAAAAATTGCTAGATTAGACTAAGGTATAACGCTCCACTAATGAAAATATTACGAATGTAGTGTGAAACACAGAAATGAGATCATGTACGCATATTCTAAAGAAAATAACTTCGTTGCACCGCTCCCTTGATAATGGTCCTGTGAAAGAATTTTTGGATAATGCACTGATAAAGTATATACCATATGTGTCCAATTTTAATTTCATCTGTGAATGGAGAATAAACAAATAAATATTTATTTTCTGAGCAGTAACACTTGCACGAATTCTATCCAAAATCGAAGAATCACTCTATAGCTTAGACAACGATCGCAGTAGCCATGGTCATGTTTTAGCCATGTTTTTCGAAAAGACAACCTAGACATCCTTATCGAATTTGCCTGTTGTGTGTTACGAACTATAGTTATCGAAATACACTATACATACGGTTGTGTTCAATAAAGTAGCAGCATTTGCAAATAGCTAACTAAAGATTTCATTTTATTGCTTATTAACTTATGTATGACCAAAATATAAACATAAACATCAGAAAATGATAACAATAACAACAAAAATAATAGTAAAATAGCTTCCTCATGGTATTGATGGAATCGTTCACGGCAAACGCAATGCAAGAAGACCAAAATACATTACCCATTAACATGCTTCTGCCTACCCAGCATCATCAGCAGGGTTTCGAGCGTATTTTAACTCCTCCTGCCTTGTGTCGTTGTTGCCTCACAGTTAATGCCACAACATTTTGAAATGATGAGCTATACATTTCTTAGCGCTCTCTAATGCCTACTGTTTAAAAAGCAGCGACATAAAACGGTCACTGTTCCCCAAACCATCCCTCGAGCAGTTATTGAATTGCTTACCACGAGATGGCGTGCGCAAGATGTGCTTTGGGAAACTGCACATGTAACAGAATCCCACAGTTGTACTCCTGCACAGTACATGCTACAGCTTTGCCACGTAAGATGGGTGCTATACATTCAGTTGTCGCTTTGAAGATTTAAATAGTCTAGTGATAGCAATAATAATAATATACATGGAATGATTTGACGAGTGTATGTAATAAAATTGTTTTTATTATTATTAAACCAGTCGGCTTCATATAAAAATTATACGTAACTATATTTAATCTTCGTGTACAATGTATACATACACATCATATAAAAATATGTTCGTGTTAATGTTGTTGCATAACGAGAGGGGCTTGCCGAACTGTTATTTCAAAAGTTGTTTAGAATAATGTGATTTTTATAGTCAGTCTCAAATTTTATTTAAAATTATTTCGGCAGAGAAATCGTAACAAAAAGATCGCACATTCGCATGTTTCCCTTCGACAATTGACGCAATATATTTGTGCTACAGGATACTGAAAAAATGTTGTTCAGTCGAAAGTTTACAGGTTTGTTAACATTCGATTGCTTTGGTTTTTCTTACTTCTAAAAACATGGTGTTGGAAATAATGTGGAGTGTGCTGTAACCTTAATTTTTGCCTGCTTAGCTTACTTACTAATTAAATAGTAATAATGGTATTATTATTACTTTTTATATACGCATAGTATTTTTCATTTTTCAATATTCTCTATCGATATAATTATTACCGATTCCACCCAACAGCATTTTTCAGTATATTGACTATAAGGATATCTACACAACCTTGTAAAATAAAGATATACTGAAGCAGGTATTAAAGAATTGCTTTACTGAACTTGTAATTTTTTTTTTCTTACTGTTATTATCTAACAATTAATTAGTATTTGTATTAATTTATATTACAAGTGCTGTATATCCATGTAATTATCCTTATCCTTAGAGCATTTTTTGAAGTTATATTAATCAATATTATTTAATTAGATTATTTTTAAGTGTTGCTATGGCTTCAATCAATATATCTTTACCAGACTACGGCATTTTTCATATAATATAAATACTTATATATTATGGCCTTGAAAGAACAATCTACAGTATATAAAAAACATCTAAATTCCCTAACATAATCTTGAGATAAATGCAAAAAAATCCTTCAAAATAAAAACTGTTCCCGTTTGGCAATGTTTCAATTATTTCTCATATATTACATACAGGAATGTATATGCAGCAGTAATGCAGCTTAATAAATAATTTATGATTACTTTCTCAGGTAAGAAGCCACATAAATAACTACAGCCACGCCCTTATAAATAGATTTCAATCACTGTTGTATTTTTAGATGTTAAATTTATATAAATTTAGCAAATTCAGCACGGATTTGTAAAATTTCAACTCGCTCAATAAACTATACAGGAATATTAAAAGAAGAGCATTGCTGAATTTTGGCAAGGTTTCAATGATTTTTTAACGGTACACATACAAACGTATGTATTCACTGCCGTCTGAAGTTTGGTGTAAAGATGCAATTTCGTATTTAATTATCGATTTTTTCGATTTAAGCCTTGCATATAAAGAACTGTTAGAGCGAACTCCTTTAGGGACTTCCTTTAACTACAAACACACAATGAGGCCCTTTTGTGGGATAGGTTTCTATTTCGGCATAGCCTAAGTTATATGTACTTATTGTATATTAGTAAATAATATTACACAATTCAGTTTGAAATTACAGACTTTTTAGATCTTAACTTGCTATTACTTCTATCTTAATAAGGGTAAAGGACGTATTTGGCTTTTTGTCAATTTTTATTATATATGTCACGTCGAGAGATATTGAGACAAATCAGTTTTTGTGATAAAAATACTAACACTCAAACCGAACATTGAAATATGTGCGATGTTATTACTGCAATAACTTTCCGAAATGTAAATGCGATCTTTGACATTAATACCTACTTTATTTTAAATCTGCAACCTCATCTATCGAGTACGCATTCGACTCTTGAGTAATATACTATAGTCGGAAGAACATTTCGTAGGAATAATCAAATATCACTAGAGTGGGCTAGCGTGTCTGTATATCTGGATCGTATCCAGTACGCAACATCACGCGAAACGCAGAAAGCGTTTTGTCACGTTTTGTGTTAGTTCATCTTGGGTCTCCACGCGAATGTCGTTTGTTTAATTAAGCGTGGATGAAACGACAAATCGAAAAAAATTACATTATACATGTTGTAGTGTGTATACTGGAACCCTCTCAATCGAATTTTCCAATTTTATTAGCTAACAAAAGATTACAAAAGTGTACTGGTGAAATGATTACGACGGTAGTGCTGGATGCGTTACAGAAATTTAAAGTGTCATCTAATCAACTGTTGATGTTTATGTGTGATAGCGCGGCAACAATGCGTTGCGCAGGCCGTTCTCTAAAACAAGAGTGCGAACAACTTTTACATGCAACATGTAAAGCTCATGCTTTACATCTTGTGGCACAACCGATTCCCAAATGTTATCCATAGGTGGATGCATTAATTTCAAATACTAAAAAAGTGTTTTTGAATTCACCAAAACCAATTCGAGAACTTCACAGACGGTGTTCCCGAACCACCAAAGCCAATTCTCACACGTTGGGGATCATGGTTGAAGGTAGCTTTTTATTACTCAACATATTTCGAACAAATAAAATTTGTGGTTTTACAATTCAATTCCCGCGAAGCTGCAGCTATTAAGGAAAGCCAAATAAGATTTCAAGGTACTTCCGTTGAAATAGATTTAATGACTTTTAACGACAATTCTGTCAGTTTATTTGACGCTATAGAAAAATTTCAAAATACTCCGTTGTCATTTGTGGAATCGGTGCAAATTGTGAAGGATGGACACGAGTTGCTATGTATGCGTGTTGTGGAAAAATCGAGAAAGTTATAAACAAACACTCTGATTTTACCAGATTAATACAAATTGGTGATGGTGCATCTGATCCATTATCCAATTTTAAAGATTTTTCCAATTGTACGTGTAGATGTATGTGTGAATGCATCATTCTTTCTATTTATATTTATGTAATAAATTACTATTTCTTTGAATTTATTCTTATATAGAGTGGTAATAATAAAAACATCTTGATTATTGAATAATTTAACAAGCAGTTAAACTGATATGCAGGCCTTTTAAAAAATGTGTAATTTACTTTATCACCACAATATAAATTCTTCTTAGACTTTAGTCTCGATACTATATGGCTATAGTTTGTATACTCAGCATATACCGGGGCCCCCAAATATCGTAATAAGTATAGAAAGAGAATCCTCAACTTGTTCGCACATTTGCTATACAAATTATCACTTCGAAATTTTTAGCATTGAAATATTAAATAATTCTATTTATATTATGGGATAACTAGCTACAGCTAAACACTGCGTGGGCGCTGGAAAGCTCTGTTGCGAATAATTAATTTATGCTATTATTTTCAAATTGTGCGATGGTATAGAGGTTAAACGTTCCTAATATCTATAATAATTTAGTCCAAAATAAAATGAACAATACAATTTCTTTCTAAGGCAACATCTACATTCTAAGTAATATGTGTAAATTCTATATTATCCAAACCAAATATTTTACCCTAAGATAGTAAACTGTAAGTCAGGTAGAAAAGGTCCCTTTTACAAATCGGAAATAAGACCTGCAGTTGCGAAACTGTGCATTTCCCTTTAGAGAGGAGCAGTGCAATTTGATACGTATACTGCTTAAAATACAAATCTAGTACAAGGTAACCTACAAATAGCAAGTGAAAAGAATTGATTTTTTATGTCACGCCTATTGTGTTTTTTTCACATTTCTTTGTGCGGCTTCTTATAATGAAAGAATTTTATATAATTTTTACTTAAGCAAATTGTATGGAATAAGCAGAAAGCAATAAAAAATATTGATATTATTTAATGAAATATTTAAATTACGTTTTATTTAGTACGTAGTTGATACTTTACTACTAGTGACGGTAGAGCAAAAATTAGAATTAATTTTCTAAAAATAACTGACGATTTTCAATTGTTTTTGATTACCAGCGAGGAGCACATTTTCGGTAACTAGTATTAAATAGCAACTTCTAATTTTTAACAGTTAAGTCCAAATAGCACTCATCTCAGTACCAAATAGGCCAAATGGAAAATAGCAGCTAAAATTAGCATTATGTACTGCAGATATAATAATTTTTATTTTATCTTTAATTAAATAATAATTGAATAAATATAATTTTTTTATTGATAAAAAATTTCTCTTTACTAGGAAAATTTGTTACAAAAACATGTTATAATAAATAATCTAATAGATAAAAAAAATAACACAAATAACTACAGGCAAGTACATCATCTTATAAATATTACGGAACAGTACCTACATAAAAAAAAAATGAAACATCTTGAAAAACGTAGGCAAAGGACATTTTAATTGTCTATTTTATATTTAATGCAGTACTCTTGTTTATTTCAAGGGACATCTGCGTATTAATTAATTGATAATTATCTAAGGTTGTAAAATAGCCGCGCTTCATAAACAATATTACAAATACAAATACATATTTTATCACGATTATTTAATATATAATTTGCAATAGTAGTTAAATCATAATTTAATACTAATTAAATACGTCGGTAGGTATTAATACTAACGTATGTATATTTAAAACGGTCCTTTAAAAAATTGATTGCTTTTTTTAACTGCTACTTTGAACTGTTGTTTTAAAATAGCAGTAGCAGTTAGCAACATTTCATTTGTCTTTGATTTAGTTAAAATATTATAAAGAGTGTCTATAGATTCTTCTAATTTCAAATTTCGATTTTCAGAATATTTAATTATGTGTCAAATCACTAAAATTACTTTTTACGAATAAATTTTAATTGATTTACTAGATTAGAATCTTGAAGTACTTGATTACATGGAATACTGCTTTTCGCACGCTTACAATCTAAGGCTTCTGTTTTTTACTTCATTTTTTGCAGAAATCATTATTTTATCGTAGGTTTCCGCGACATGCCTGCGTAAGGTAGTTTCACTTGGAATAGAATGACCAGTATACACTTCTAAAAAACTTGTTAATAATTGATTTCCTGTCTTTGCTATGTCTTTGCTTTGTCATAAGGTTAACTATTGATATTACAAAAAGCTTCTGGATTTAGTTTACATTGGCCTTTCTGTGTTTGAACGTGCATTGCAATAAATGTTACCTTCTAGAAGTAAAACCGAGTCTTGAATTCAGTTTCTTATTTTATTCTGACGGGAAGTTATCGTTGGAGCCCTTATAGTTATAAAATCACAAATAGTAACAAGGAGAATTTAGAAACGTCGCAATAACAAAAAAAACTAAACCGCAACGTACACTAAATCAATAAAGGCTAAGGGAAATTTTTAAAATACTAATTTTATTATTGTTTAAATATACTGCATCTCATCGTCGCTACCTAAAATGTGCGCCTCTATTAATTTTTTTCCTGGTTTTTATAAGATTGCGTACAATGAAAACAATTTAATAACCATGGCGTTTGGCAATAAAGAAAGAGATACGTAAATGTAGTGACATGTATCAAATATTATGATTGCCATGATAACAGATTACCCACCTCCACGAGAAATACTGTGAACTTTAATCAATCCATTTTAGGGTTTTGTAGCGTGTGTGCGTTTTCACTATTAATAAAGTTCTCCATTTTCCGTGCGCTTCGCGCAATTAGCATACACTAGACAGACTCGTGTTTATTCGCCTCATGAGAATGGGTTCGTGTTGCCTACTGGTTTCCTCGAGGGTCGACAAAACACGCGTCTGTCTAGTCTCTGCTAATTTCCTAAAGCGCACAGAAGTTAGCGAATGTTAACTGTTAAACTGTAAGTACACCCGAAAGGTAACAGGTAAGGGAGACTTTATTATGTTATGCCACGAACCCTTTAATCCAGTGTATTTAGAAACTACCATCAAACACGATGGAAGAGCAGGTCTTGTTTGGGGCTATATCACATCAGTGGGAGTTGGGCCTTTGGCAAGAAGTGAGGGACGTTTGACTCCCGAATCTTTAAATTTCTTGCGCGAGTATGCAATACCATTTGGAATTTCATTTTACAATCGGATAGTGCTCCAAAGCATACTGCTCGAATCGTTGAAAACTATTTAAACGAACTAGCTTAAAAAAATGTTGCCGAAACCGTACTTTGGCCTTTATAAAGCCCAGATCCCAATATTATTGATCATGTGTGAGATCCTTTGGAAAAAACTAAGCTCAAAAGATGTTCAAAGAAGGCAGACGAATTGTTTAAAGTATTGGAGGAAGAATGAAATAAAATTCCGCCTGACTTTATTACCAAATTAGTCGATAGCCTGTCCCGAAGAGTACGCAGTGTTCACTGAAGGCCAAAGTTGGCCACACAAATTATTTTTTGTTTCTTAATACAATACATATTGCTTCGTTTTTATAATGTACATTACAAATACATGTTTTTTCCTACAAATAATGAATAAACTGCAACAATAACTTAATTGTGCATAGTACCGTATATAAGCATTACACGGCGCTTCGAGCAATATCTCCCAAACAAAGATTGTTTGCAAGTTTACCGGCAATATTACACAGTACAACACGTATGTACACAAATGTTTTCAAATCTTTTTGAAATCCATCAGACAGTTGTGCAACGCATGTAATACTACTATACAGTAACAGATGGTGGTATTATAGACTCGTTTGTGCAAACAGTTTGATAATATGTGGGTCCCATTAGTATACCTAGTACAAAATAACATTGATGCGTAAATAATTTCGATAATAATAACGTATTTATTTATTAAAGAGGAACCTCCCAAAATGAGCAGACCAGGTGACCCGCCTTCGTATGAAACAGCTGTTGGCAGCCCTCCTCCAAGTTTTGCGACTTCGATGCCAATGCCTATGCCAGAAGAAGGTATGTAAATTAAATAGTGCATAGTTGGCGCATTCTAGCAATTAAATAGCCAATAGATGTAACTGACAATAAACGAATGAATTACATTTTTCAATTCTTATTAATGATTTTGCAAAGACCACAATTTAATGTCTCCGCTAGTTGCAACAATTACTGCCTCGTAACAATTGTAATTTTTGACAGAATTTTAGTTTGCCACTTTGCTGGATAATCTAATATGGAATAATGGATAATTCTAAGTTGAAAATCAGCTAAAAGAATAATATTTAGACGACGTTGATACTATTGGAATGAAAATAACAGCAGTCTTAAAACCGATTCTCCCAGGGGTTTATGTACAAGTTGCATAAAAATTTTCTTGAAAAATGTTTTCATTCGTTTACCTAAAAACGAATTATACTTTTATTCCATTCAGTATAAGTTTCTAACAGCAACCATTTCTATTATTAATTAGGCTTCAAAGCTTCTCCATATCCAACAGCGCCCGGATACATTCCACCAAACCCACAACCAGGTAATGATATTGTCTAATTTTCCTCCTTTTTTTTCGATTACAAGAAAATCACTGATAATAGCTTCTGAAAATCAGATAGAATAACTATGTATTTTAATTTTAATCCGCAGGTTTCAAAAGTCCGCCTTACCCACCTAGTGATGGTGTCGCACCATCGGCATACATTCCTCCTCATTCACAAACAGGTAAGAGAAATAGTTCTGATAGCCCAAATTGTTTGAATAAAATATGAAATATCTCTAAAAATATAATTTTGAAGGTTTTGTCGATGAGAATGTAGGAATTAATCTTTCTTTCCCTCATACCTTGTTAACTATTTCAAATTATACACGGTACTTGTACAGAACAAAAAGTACTAAAAAGTGTACAATTATTATCAATAAAATTTAAGAATTGATTTTTTGTTGGACCCAGTAGTGTATTTTTCCTTAAAACATTTTAATCCAATGTAATATATTTATTTTTTTATTTTTAGCGGGCTTGTAAATAGATACAGATCAAATACTAAATTAACACACAAAGATGTGGAATAATAAACGCAAACTATTCGTGCAAACCACGAATAGAAAAAAACGTCGCAAAGAAAATCTGGAATACTTGGATTATTATACAATGGGGCGATAAAGGATATGGCTCCGCATCCCCTCTTAAAGCATTCTTTGAAATGCGTGATTTTTTCCTTTTATTTTGGATATATTAAGCTTCTAAAGACTCTCATTTTATATAGCAGCCCACAGGCTGTATATTTTTACGACTAATGTAATAATAAGTTAAAATATATCTCGATGTATAGCGGTTTTCGACATATATTCTGTATGACCTCACTTTACCATTAAATGATCTAAATCTAAATGATCTAACAATATCTTTATAGGTAAAATTCTCTACTGATTTCGTCAAGCGCACGGGAAATGGCGAGCTTTACTTATGGATATTGAAACTGATAACAAAAACACTCCTAAACTACATCAATTCTCAAAAACTAGGAAATTAATTTTGTATAATTCCTATAACATTATCTTATCTTTCCTTGTACATACAGATTCGGTAGAATTTCACCGCGATTAGCCTGCCACTACCGCTGCTTTGACCTCAATATGTACTCAGTATTATTCTTCATGTTTTCGAAAATTCTTTTATTTTTTATTTAAGACCAAATTCAAAGATGTATTATCGAGGGGGACAAAAATTAACTCGCCTACTTTAACCCCCTGCCCCCGGAAACTCCCCCCTTTAAAAATCTCAAATGGAAAGGGATATTAAGTAATACCTCATTTTAGTGGTCTTTTGAAACAGTACATTTTGGCGTCTAGTTTTTTAAAATTGATCGATTCGGCATTCGGATACGATCACATCTCATTAGTGATGAACATACTTCTTTTTATTTACTTGGATTTGTAAATAAACATAACTGCAGATATTGGAGTAACGACAACCCTCATTTGTATGTAGAGGGATACACCCAGCATCCTGAAAAAATTAATATATGGGCAGTCTTGTATCCTGACGGAAGCGATTGGCCCATTGTTTTTCAATGGAAATCTAAATGGCGCTGTCGAAAATCAACTGGATAGTGATGCAAATATTGGACTTGATGTGGATGAATTACATTTTCAACAAGATGGAGTTCCTCCTCATTGTGTTCTTCCACTACGGCAGAGGTTAGGCAATGTATGTAAATAATGTAATATCCAAATAAATGGATAGGACTAAGAGGACCGACAGAATGGCCAGCCAGATCGCCTGATTTGACACCACTAGACTTTTTCCTATGGAGTTATTGAAAGTCTGTCGTATTAGTCCCTCAACCTCAAAATTTGGAAGAACTTCGCCAGAGGTTCGCCAATTCAAAAAGATGTTTTTGAAAATGTACGTCGCAGTTTTGAATAATGACTATATCAATGGTTAGCGAACAACGGACAAGATTTCAAACAATTATTGAATTGATTTTTTCTGCGAAAAGAAAAGATTTGAATTCTTAAATAAATCCGAAAACAAAAAAAATCATTTTAAGTAGTTAAAGTGTGTTCGAGTAATAGATATTTAAGTTTAAAACAAAAAATAAAAATTATAAAAAACTCTGAAACGACTCGATCAATTTCAAAAAACTAAACGTCAAAATGGGAGGTAAGGGAGGTACTCCCTTAAAATTTTTTAAGGGAGTACCTCCCGAGGGCAGGAAATTATTCTGGGCCAGTCAATTTTTGCATTAAAAAATTTTCCCCATCGATAATACATCTTACGTGTTTGAGGAAATTTTTCATGAATTTCACTGACATTGACAAAATTAATGCATTAACCGTCTTAACGTGTTATAAATCCACATGCCAAAATTTGCATGAAATGTAGATAACGTTGTCTTTTAAACATTTCTTCTTTTGTTGTAGTTACACAAGTCGTAATACAAACACCAGTAAATTTTGGACATAAAAGTCAACCTGTTACCTGTCCCAATTGTAGGCATGAAGTACTAACTCGTGTAGAGGCCGAACCTTCTACGCAAACACATTTGTGTGCTCTTTTGATGTGCGCCTTTGGGTATGTATTAATTCATAACTTTTTAACGACATCGTTCTCTTTCTCCAAAAATTAACAAGATTGGCATAACGAATTGTTTTGTTTTTTAGATTTTGGCCTTGTTGTTGTATACCTTATTGTGTTGATTCTTGCCAGAAGATAAACCATTATTGCCCTAATTGCGGAGTATACTTAGGATCGTTTCAAAACTAAGACAATCTTCATGTGGTTTTCCGTATGCAAATTCTGTTGTTATTTTTATATATTACACTTAAGTATTAAGCAGTAGACTTACATAACAGATATACAATGTATTCATACTTTTCTCGAAGGTTAACGTTTCACGTTTAAAGCTACTTGTACAATACAATTATATTTCTATGTATTGAGAAAAAAAAATAAAATTTGCCTTAGATATAGTTTTATAATTTCATATTTTGAAATGTATTTTTCTATATTTTAATACAAAACAACAGGAAAAAATAGAACTAACTCGCCTTTGCTTAACTCTCTAACAATGCTAATTGCGAAATCATATTAACATAAACCCTATTTTTTATACATATTTTTAAGTATAGATATTACTATTCTTCGTAGTATTTGATTAATCTTTTTATTGAGTGATAAATTCGTAATAATCCTAACTTGTGACGTTCGCGATTTATTTACGCAGTAAAAATAATGATAAAAAAATGATACGGTGATATTACAAGTCGCTCTCCTTCAATATGTTTTAAGCGTTATAATGCCAGCACAAAAAAATAGGTAAAATACCTACGTAATTATAGATTTTCATACTAATCCTTAAAATGACGTACTCAACTTAATAAACATTCAACATAAGAATATTAGTGCTGAGAATTCTTGAAAACTCAGTTTAGGATACTTCAACTTTTATAACTGTTTAGCAATCAACACTGAAGAACTATATTTTTGTAATTACTTTAATCATTAAATCAAGATATAATTTTCTTTTAGAAAATAACGGTATCGTTTATAATCTAATAAATAAATAATAAAGTGATAGTGTAGTGTATACTGAACTGCCTCTAAAAACATGAAAGTTTGGGCATATCTACTGCAATGAATTGCAATTGGAAAGGCATAGCGAATCGATGCAGAATTAAATTCTACATACGACCATCTAATAATTTGCAGGGTGTCACATTTGAAAAACCGAACTTTTTTGATGATGTAATTGGTTATCAAATTTTGGACACGCTGATAAATCAATTGTCAATGTAGACTTCGAAAGTACCATTCTTGTGCTTCCGCCTACCCCAGAAGTGCTTACCAATAGTCGAAAATGGGAAAAAGGCTACATATTTCAAAATTTTCAAAATAATCAAGATATCTAAGAAACAAATGAAAATAGGTATAGGAAAACCAGATGGAATACATCATAAAATTTTCTCAGGAATCCAAAAATGAGATAATATATCGGGTGTTCCATTTAAAATAAGGAAGTTAATGGTGACTTCCGGTATAACCGGGAGTGGTACGACCTTGAAAATATTTAAAAATGAAAGAGAATCATGACTAACTCTGGAGTCCAAAAATTCAGAATTTTAGGTTTTTTTCTAACCACGAAAACTTCTAACGAACGGCTACCGTGAGAAACCCTGTACAGTTCATAATTTTTTATTCGTAATTTGAAATAGTTTGTAATATGTGATTGTCTCTTGTTTTTAATCGTATTATTGTTAATATTTCTTTGTAAACATCGAACGTTTATTACATCTGAAACTGAAGTCCTTTTATTCTAAACATTTTAACAAGGTTTCAGAAGCTTATAAAACACTTTTGTCCTCATCACTGGGAAGGTACACTTCACTTGGAATATTTCTCGATAGCAGTTACTTCAAATCCATCATTTTCAAATCCATCAATACCCCCAACCATTTCTTGAAATATCGCCGGTTCATCATTTAATATTTGCCCATTGTGTCCTGCTTCTGTTTCGTGTTCAATTTTTCTTCCATAAACTATGGGGAAAAATTGTTTCTGAAGAAATATCCCCCTCAGGCTCCTGCTGTTCTGTAAATGAAAGACAACCGTTTTATAAAATTTTGTCAGCTGATAATTCGCGAAGCATAAGATCTTTCGCAACGTCGTTTGAAATCCTTACCTTGAATCGTCAGTTACAAAATGCAGGTAACCTTTGGCAGATATTATACTAAAAGCAAACAAAAATTTGTTCGTCTTCTGTCTTTAATTTATTAAAATTTGTATGAAAGGGAGTATCGAAGAATAACACTTAAGAATAAAATCGTTGAAAAACGTATTTTTGTTCATCCTTGCTTTTAACGGATTACAATAATCGTTAGAAAAGTTTTGCACTACATAACTCTTAGCTGATCGGAGCTTCTTTGATTTTTCCAATCAATATTAGTTTTAACTTATGTTCTCCAGTAGAATTCAAACATGCCATTATTATTATGCGTGTTACGTTAAAATCAGCTGGTGTCTTTCAGTGCAAAGCTTCGTTCTGTATATTTAACTGCCATGCTTAGACTTGAAACGTTGCGATGCAAAAAAAGGTGCCCCAATTTTCAATTTTTTAAGATAAAAGAGCTTTATCACATAGAAAAAGGCCAGAAATCGGCTCGTTGTTGCTGAATTGCTTAAAGACGGCTCCGCCAACTTGTCTCGTATCTGAATCTGTTTGTATCTGATGAATTAATAAAATTTAAAATTATCTTTTCTGAATGATACCTCGAACATTTAATATTTCGATGCCATGTTTAGGTGAACACAACCAATCTGCTGGACCACTTTCCGCGTATCAGTTCGTCTTTTTTTTCAAGGATTAATGTCTTACGGTTACCGCCTGACTTGATGAAGGTTAGTCTGAAAATAAAATCAGGCTGCGTAATGTTTTGAAATGCTTATATGGTTTTTGAGAAAAGTGTCCATGCTGCACGGTTTACGGAACAAAAAGAGAGCCGTTTGTGCGCAGTTAACTGATCTTAATAGATACTGATGCAGGGTTTACCGATGCTGTACTGTAGTTATTACATTGCGCAATAATTTAGAGAGATTGCAAATAACGATAAATCAAGACCTGCAAGCAAATGCTTCACAAGAATCTGAAACTTGAGTACATTCGCTCAAAATACAAAAGTTTAGTAATTCAAAATTTACTATTTAGTTCTACTGTATGAAATGTATCTCTGTAAATCACAGTTGTAGAGTAGGATTTATCGTTAATAAAGCACGCTTTGAATGGCACAAGTGTTCTCATTGTAAATTTACTAATAACATATCAATAATAGTCTCTTAGACAAAGAGAAGAAAATGTTTTGGTGAAAACGTTCGCAATGTCCCTTTGTCATCTACCATTTACGAAAACAGTCTGAAAAGTTTCCAGCCTAAAAGAAACAAGTATTTTTTGTCAAATGCAGTTTTATTTCAGAACATAGTCTCCGGCCGTTTCTCCACCATGTATGCCTTCAGCTTATCCAGTTAATGATATGTAGTTTGCCCGCGTTACTGTTTTTACTTTTTGAAGACAACCCCGTGGCTACCCCACAAAACCAGTCGCCACCACTTTATTGGCTGTAGGAACAGTCTCCTCCTTTTTCAGAGCCGACTCATCCTTCGCAAATGTTTATTTCGAACGCGTTTTTGGTCCCGAGTGAGCAAACGCGCGATTAGGTTTGTCTGTTTGGTGAACTTTTTGATTTGTGATCAATGAAGCTGGTGCGATCACGTTTAAATTCAGTTGCCCAAAATTTCAATGTGAGAAATATTAGTGCATAGTGTCCACAAACAGCGCCCACAGCTTTAATTTGCCTAGACATGTTGCCTTTCAAATTTAAGAATGTATTGACGACACGATATTTGATTTTGTTCCCTTTTTACAGAAATTCTGTCATCGACATACCCAAACGACTGCTAAACAACTGACCGTTCAACATGGCCGAATCTTCCAACCCAAGCACAATTATTACCAGAATATTTTTCATGAGTAACGCTACCTTCACGTTATGGCTTTAAACTTTTCAAGCTGCAGATGTCATTTCGGTTCGTTCGACGTTAGCGCGTTTTAGTAACAAATGAAGTTTAAACATAATTCCTCAAAATTATTGCTTAGTGAGCAGTGTTCGAAAGTTTATTTCAAAATATCCAGTCTTAAAAGATGATGGATTTACTGTGAGGTGTTTAGTGTGTAATAAGGATTCACTGATTTGAAAACGATCAGAATGCGAAAAAGTTCCGCTAGGATCCAAAAAGGATTTTCTTAGTGGGTTCGGAACACTTCCGAGTCACCATTCGCGGTTGGACGACAATTAACTGCGCTTCACTATTTACGGCGAGGGGGCAATAGTAACGAGACCATGGAACACTTTACACACTAAAAAGGCTCCTGAGTTATGACAAGCTTTAAAAGCTTATACACCCCATTGGGGCGTCACCAAACTAAATATAAAAAAAGGCTATAATCTCTAATATTTTATTTTTCTACTCCTGATTAATCGTAAGTCGTCACAGTAATATTGTATACAAAAATGAAAGAAACAGAATGCAAATTGGTACATGTTCTGATATAAAAGAATTATGACAAAGCTATTTATATAATAGATTATTTTTATAATAATACATATACATATATTGGCGGCACAGATTAATTCATATCTAAAAATAATTGCAATACAATTTCTAATCAACTTAGTTATCTTGAGAAAAACATCTCATTTGGTGGAAAAATACGGTGCTCAAAACATATAACATTATTGTGATTTAATTTTGTATTCCTAAAATCTACAATACGTAAATATACAAATCAACTTAAAGATTTAGATCATTATTAATGATTACATCAAATTTTTGCAAGAATAGAATTGAAATCATTACCAATTTTAAAACTAGAACTGAATTTTACGTGATCATGAATCACGTATTATTGTTGTCATTAAATTATTTATATTTAGACTATCTTATCACATAAATTTCTTTACATCCGCATATACAAATAAATTACTTAGTGATGTACATACGTACTACAGAGGGAATTTGTAGCGACTTATCTGGAACGCGCAATGGTGTAAGACATACGACATTGAATGACGTATTTCAAAACCTTACCTAGACGTCTATTGTTTTAGAATGACTGTAAGTTGATATATCAAGGCAACAGATAGGATTCGTAATTTCGTGTACCTATTATTCATCTCTTTATATAAAAGGAATAGCAAATATAGAAATTTGCATACTTGTACGTACTAAAAGGGAATGATTGATTTTACCATACTCCTTCTGACTAAAAAACTACAAGTGTCGTTCTCAGCCAAAGTAATTTCGTGTAAACAAGGCAGAAACCTTCCACGATTAAATGAAATCCTTACAACTTGGGCTAGCATTTTCTTTTTTTTTCGTCCACGGGTTTTGAAGTTTTGGGAAAGAGTAGATGATAATTTGTGGCTTTGTTTGAATTAGAGTTTGTATATGATGTCATCCACTTTCTATGCATCTAATTCTTCAAAAGTTTCAAAAAAATCATAATGTGGGAAAAGGCACTCTTCGGAAATATGCTCCCCGCGTGCTTCCTTAGCTAAAATGTCGACTTTTTCATTAAAACGAATTTCTGAGTGGTCTCCATCCATACATAGTTTTGGAGGTTAACATCACTCAAAATGCGGAGATCATACTGATTTATATTCAAGAGCCTTTTTAATAGCGGTAGCTTCTGCGATAAAGATATTGGCTACAAGGATTGCACAACCAGTGCTCACCTCATTTTTAGCATTGGATTTGAATAGATCCTTTAAATTAAAGAATTGTACGATTCTATTTCATCTATCTCACTATTTATTAAATCTAGGAATAATACAATTATTACATCTTTTGGTTTTTTTTTCATCAGTGTATTTGCTAACCGGGTGCAAAGATATCAAATTATTTGTTATTTTGTAATAATGGTTCATCAATATTTCTTATGTTTGTACCATTACCCAATGATTTACCACGCAACCCAATGAGGTCCACTACTTTTGGACATTCTTGTAACAACTCTCTCATTGCAGCTAAGGTGCGGATGAGACTACTGAACTATAAAAATCTCCGTCATTAACATATGCTAGTAGTATTGAATTTTATCTTTATTTGTACTAGCTCCTAATCCATCCAATGACATCCAACTTTGGTAGTTTTTTTTTTAAGTTTTGTTTTTTCTGTTATTCATTACGATAGTGTCATGTAAAAGAATAAAAAAAAGAATGTGTCGCACAGAGAAAACAAACGATGGTTTTGCAGACTTAAGGCATGTGTCTATGAGAAGCCTTAAACGTAAAGTATAGTATAAAGACTTTAAAAAATACTATAATTAGAACTGTGGTATTTACATTGAAACAGCGCAAATGCCCAGGTACTTGCAATAATTATAACAAAATTCGAATTGTTTTTAATGGAGCAGATGAAATATCTACTTGTTATCGTATTCTATCATATTTGCAAATTTGTTCGACGAGATAGGTAGAAGTTTATTATCTAATCTACTGTTCTCCCAAAGACCTGGTATATAACTATATACATGCTGTTAAATTTTTCTATAATCTCTAAACAGTCGCCCCATTGTGTTTATTGAATGCTCAATGCAATCACAATGTACTCTTGTTTGGGACTTTGTGACTACTTCACTTTATTTAGATCTTATCAGTAAGACACGTGTCCAAACATTGGCTAAATTTGTTACTTTAAATTACTTTCATGATAATCAGTAATGGATTAACAAAAATATTTTTATTTATTTAATTATCCAGGATAAAAGTCTAACATTTGACAATTTCTGCTGCTTTAGTTGTTTTGGGAGCTCCACAACAATTTGGACCAAGGAGTCAGGCTGCCACATGTCCACATTGTCGAAGTGAAATATTAACAAGGGTGGAAGCAGAAGCAACGACCAGAACGCATATTATGGCAGTAATATTATGTGCTTTTTTGTAAGGAAGCATGGTAACTAAATAGAAATTTTAATGATAATTTTACTGTTGTAGATGCTTGCCATGCATGTGCCTCCCATATTGCATGGACAGTTGCAAGAGCAAGAACCATTATTGTCCAAACTGTAGTGCATACCTTGGGACTCACGTCAACTAAACAGTGAAGACAACAATGCATATGGAAAATATGCTATTATATACATAAAAACATTCAATGTATAGATAACAAAATGAGCAATTTTTTCCAAACGAGTATAATTTATAAACGTAATCTGTATGTTATAAATATTACCTTTTAAGCATCAATTGTTATTTAATAATTACATTAGTGCAAACATGTAATTGGTTATATAAATGTATATATTTTTTTATTTTGTATTGTTATTGTTGTTATTATTATTATTATTATTATCATCATCATTATATAGTCAGATATATTCCTATGGACCATGGAAAATTATAGCTAAAGAAGGAAATCTGTAGTGCGGATTAAAACAGGCTTAAATTATTAATATGAAATCCTTTGACCAATCCTTACAATCGAAACCTCTTGGTGTGGATCGCAAAAACTAGTAGGCTTTCCTGCAAAAGTTCTTTATTTCAGGAGTATTACCGCTTCACCTTACAGAAATTAAAAGATATCCGAAATTCTTAAACGTTTTGTATTTTTAACCACAAAAGGGCGGGCCAAGTTAGGGAATATAATTTTTGTTGTATCTACCAACAGCTGATATTTTAAGATACAAATTGATATAGTTTTACACTTAGGTCTATAAGTGAAACCCTGGGAGAATACAGTTGATACACTGAAATCTTTCTGCAGAAAAAAATTCTATTATATCCAGTTTAATCCAAATAAGGAAATATTTCGCAAAAGGTCAAAAAACAAGAAATATGGCCACGCCTTTAAAGCAAAGAAATTATTCCTTTAAATGTATATGCTCAGTTGTGATTTTGTAGCGGAAATAAGCACTGTGAGCAAAATGCTGCAAATTTCGAATCTAGAGTTGAGGAATGCGTAACAGCTTTAAATAGCTTCAAAAAATATCTTCTATCTAAAAGAAAAAAAGAATTAAGTTTTGAAATGTTTATTAAAACGTTATAAGGCAGGATTTTGAAGTGCAATTAGATTTTCCTGAAATTCAAATTCAAGAAAAGCTTCCACATTTTCAATAGGGGTCAGCAGATGATCAATTCAGTAACCTTAAGAAAAAGTTTGACAAAATCTAGCGCTACTTAATATTGATACAAAAATTTTTGGTAATGTTTCAATCCATGCGCACAGAAACGTTAAAAAAATTTGCATGGATTTAGACATAAAATTGCAAATGAATTTTGACGGAAACGAACTTTTTAACTATATTTCTTTAGATCTTTTTGCAAGGTGTAATAAGAACCTTAGAAATTTTACTTAATCGTTCAAAAAATGTCCGTTACATTAAGAATATCTTTGACCTTACCTATGTTATGCGTGTCACATCAACTTAGGAAGTTTTCTTAAACTAAAAACTAAAACCTTACCACTCTCATATAAGAATATCGAGGTGGATCTCTGCTTTAAACGGCAGAAAATAATCAGTAAACCCTAAAGCTACAAATTTTGCGGGAGACTCCATAACGTAATTAATAGGGCGCAACAAGTCGATTGCCTAGCAATAGCGTCTGCGCTGGGTTAACCGAAATAAAAGTGCCCATTTTTTTAGCTTCGGTAATACATCTTTGCTGTATTTTACAGGCTAGCAAATAAGGGTGTGACGATCCTTTCAAGGACAGTGTCCGTGCTACAATCGATACTACGGAATTTTTTTTAATGTCTGTAGTTTCATCTATAGTTAGCCACAACCGTTCATTTCATTCGCCACTGACGCTAAATACTTGGGACTTGGTAGTTCCCACGTTGGACTGTATTTCCTCCAAAACACTGTTTGTCCGATTTTTTTCAAACGGTATATTGCACGCACTTAGCATCATAGAAATTCTTTATAGGGTCTCCTTCCGGTTTAATATATACAAATAGGTCAACATGACGATATTGAGCTCAAAATTTGGCAACAAATGCGTTAGGTTCTACGGAGTACAACTGGTATATAAATGTATATTAGTAGCGGAATTATTTATTTCGGTGGACTTCCTATTCTGCAAGTGCTATGAACCTGTGTTAATATTTAGTTCCTGAGGTGCAATCTTTCCAAAGTTAGTTAACAAAACTGTTTTTTAGTCTATAGTTTTATGTGATGCTAATTGGAAAAACTTATTTTAAGTCAGAAATTTCACTTTTAAGTTTTATAATGTCTTGGAAAAAGTAGAAAATTGAATCGTTTGCACACGTAGTTCACGGAGCACTCAAATCGAATGCATCAAAATCTTTATTTTTATTCTGATGTACTGATTTTTTAGTGGTGCGCTGACTTACACCAAATAGAAATACAAAAGGAGCTGAGATATACTCTTTTATCTCTCTGGATCATCAGCAACCTGACAATATATCGGGCTCATTAACGTACTGCTTACAAGTATATAGTATCATTCACGCAACATATTCATTAGAATTTTTCTATATTCTAATAACAATTTAATTTTGAAATTTTGGTTTCTTTAATATGTTCTTTCGAACTAAAATATTTTTAACAATGTGTCATTTAAGGTTAACCGGGAATGACCTCTAAGTTTGTTATTTTAAATAGAATGCTATATATTTGTTGGCATTTCTGAATTATTCTGGAACAATTTGTGCTAAAGACTCTAAGCTTAAATTTAACCGTTTTCGAGTTATTTCGATTTTTTTGAAAATTTATGTATTTTTATAATTACGTTCAAATTTTCATAATTGTTCTTTTTTCTTGTATAGTTAGACACATCAGACTTTCGAACAACACCTTAAATATCATGGCTACATCATCCTAATGTTCATTATTTAGCACAAAAGTTAAATATCTTCAACTTTAAAAAAGTTTCAAATGGGTCATCCTGTATATTATTCCACAGTTGGATACAAAATGAAATTCTGAACCAAATCGTGGTTTTTGAATTATTTTTAACGTGGACATTACAATGCACTTTCCCCCTTCGTATTACCTACATTTTTTTTGTTAAATAAAAGAATTCTGAGTCTCAAGATTAATGAATCACCCGGTATATCTACATACCGGATGTATAAGATAAACAGAATATATTAATTGAAACAGTAGTTATGAAATTCAGATTTTATAAAAGCAACAATAGTGTGAAAACGTTATCTAAAATCGGATTACCTGTTATCTAAATCTGATGTGGAGCATGCTATAAATTTTGATGTTTATTCATTTTTATAGGCAGTTCCGGAATTACCCATGTCATTTGAATTTTTTACGAAATAAATTACCTCGCAATCTTACACATGGAAAAGATCTCGCATCCTCCACTGTATGAACCCCAGGAAAATACTCCGCAATTAACGTTTCAGGAGAATTCGCAACCACCTCATGGACTATCGCATTTTCCACAATCTTCACATATTCCACAGAATTCACAAACAACTGTTATAGTGGGGCCAATACCATCGACTTCGACAGGTACTTATTTTTATTCATAAGGGCTTATCATATCTAACAGAAAGTTAAAATTATGCCATTGCTTATTATACTTCAACTGATTGGAATATTATGTTTCAGGAACAACCGTCGTTATTGCACAAAATGTGCAATATGGTCCGGTAAGTCAGCATGCTGTATGTCCATCTTGCCGTAATCAAATTTTAACCAGAGTTGAAGCAGAAACATCAACAAAGACTCATCTCTACGCTGGACTGTTATGCCTCCTCATGTAAGTTTTGGATATTGAACGTATTGCAATAGGAGATTGAATATGTCACACATATTAAGATATTTTCATTTATATCACTTCGTAGGTATGCATGTACGTACTTATATTTGTATATCAATTACAAATAGCTATTACTTATTATACCTATGAATCACCTTGATTTCGTTATGCAAAATGATCAATCAATACTGTGTTAGAAATAAATTTGAGATGGTTGACTGCTCGAATTGCAGATAGTATATCTTATTATACTGCACTCAATCAAAAATGATATGAATCTGACCAAGTTCTCGAAGTTCTAATTTTGTGGTATTTATTTCAGGTTGTGGCCATGCGTATGCTTACCATACATCATAGATAGTTGCAAGAGCAAGAACCATTATTGTTCAAGCTGCAATGCGTATCTCGGAACGTACGATAACTAAATCCACGTATTTTAAGTAAATCCCTTATATTTTTATATTAAAAACAAAATTAAGCTTATGAGATATGTTAAATTTCCATAGTAACAGGAACCAAATTTATTTAACAAATGTAATTTAGTTGCAAGAAGATACCATGTATTATATTAATATTTTAAGTAATTTAGCATTATTTTGCTATAAATTAAAGAAAAGTAGGCCAAAAACACACAACTACGTTAGCTGAAATTGCAGAGAAAATTTAAACAATGTAAGTTTCTACTTGTGTTTTATGTTTTATTGACTGTTTGATATATATTTATTTGGCAGCTTATGTAATTCAATTCGTTTGCTGTGCATAGATTATGTTTCAATACACGTAAGTTAAGGGGGTACTAATAACACGCTGCACTTTTGGCAAAAGGAATATGATTTGAAGGGATTAGCAAATATGCCTTAAGACATATTTTCTATCACTTATTTAAAATAACTTGAAAATACCTAATTTTACGTCATTTTTGAGAATCTATTGTGAGCAATCTTTGTATTGCTGCTTTGAACATTAATATGTACAATAATTTTAAACAATACACTTGTAAATCAATAATAAAAGAATTTATGTCCAAATAAGCAGGGGTTTTAAAAACTACCTAATACATATTGCATAAAATCATAAAGTTTTCAAATAAAAAACATTCGGAGACAAATGCTGCACAAAATAAAATTATATTGAAATATACGCGGTGTTCATTTTCTGCAACGCACCATATAAGTTTGGTATTTTAAATAGAATCTTGTATAAATAATGGTAGCATGGACTGTGGGGTAGTATGGCAAACAACACTTAAGTATCGGCACACTCCGCACCACACAAGTTTAATTAATTAATCCGGATTTTCATTTGGTCACAGTTGAAATTGAGGATCGACGCATTCTCAAAACATTTGCTCCGGATTAATTAGCTCTTCATCCAACATCTACTTTCATCGAATTTACCCATCTGTCCTAGTTTTTGAGATAATTGACATAATATGAGATTCTCCTTCTATATTTTTCTAGAATCTCATAGAGAAACTGTTACAGATTTTTTTTGTAAATATATATAATGCCGCGATGAAATACAATAAAGATTTACTTTTTTAAAGATATTCAATAAAAGTAATTTGTAAAATTTAATTTATGCATACATCTATTGGAAGTGAGCACTACTTTTTTTGTATAAATTATAATGCATTCCTTCAATTTTTACATTTACTAACATTCCGGAAGTAATATTTATGTAATATCCACGTGATCTATTGTCTTAGGGAATCCTTCCATTACTTCTATTTAGTTAAATTGCGAATATTATTAGCAACTTTCAGTATATTGTTTACTGCTAAAAAATATAAAATTAGGATGCAACGATTTACATAAATCTATTCGTTTTATGCTGAAGCAACATTTTTGCTTATTTTTGCTATCTATTATTCGTACGTGCTTGTTAACTTGTTAATGATGGTTACTTCGAATAGACACTGAAATTGCACAGAAAATAACGTTTATTCGTTAGTTTTGTTGATTATCTTTAGCGAAAGAAAACTTTACAGTACTTTGTCGCAGAATTCTACGTTTTTATACGAAAAACTTCTAGATAGCTTCACTAAAGAACAGCACATTTTACGTATAAAACAATGTGGATTCTGGAAAAATATATGATGCCATATTAAAGCAATGAAATAAACATGAATCAAAGATGACAACGATTTCGATGGTCGTCTTGTAATCACTAATTGACGTAATAAATTTGCCATTATATTATCAAAAACTCCCAGGAGTACTCAATCAAATATAAATTAAAACATTTAAGACATCAGTTCACAAAAATTTGAAATTATGTCAATGATCTCAAAAATGAACATAGATTGTCCGTATACTGATACATACATTGAAGAAAAGCAGCCAAAATTGTAATATGTAATATGCAGGATGTTCCATTTCAAATACCAAACTTGTACCGTTTGTAGCAGAAACTGAGCATTCTGTATACTTTGACATCATTTTATATTGAGCAGTTCTTATTTTTTAATTTTCATTTGAAAGCTGTTTCTATAAATTGCCCACGAAGCGTAGTAGGTGGAGACACTGTATATAAAAAGAAGTTAATTCTAATTATATCAATTTCGTATTTCGTAAATTTATAACAGAAAGTAACTAAATCCTTGAGTTTCTCCATCCAGCAATATACCCTTAAGGCCGGGTTTTAACAGCGCACGGCAAATTTAAAAGTTGTGTATTCGGATTTCAATATTCATTGTACCATTATTTGTAGTTAATATTTTTTTATTTGAGTTAGAAGTTTGTAACGAAGTTAAAGCCTCATTTCAATTTTTCCTCCGCGACCTATGAAATTTGCTGATATTAATATTTCCGAATGCAGAAAGTAATTTTACATTTTAACAGAGGTTGGAACTCGGGAAAGGAATAAGTTAACATTAGATTACATTACTTCTTGTGTGTCTTGAATGGTTTATGATCCAGCATAGATAAATTTTGTTACCTTAATAACTCGTAATATAGCAAATATTGGAAGCTGCAAATACCTTTAGATTTGAACTTGATTATATTCCGGTAAAAAAAAATATTGAGTACAATTAATGATCGCTGCTACAATGAATATTGAAATCAGAATACGCAACTTTAAAATTTGCCGCATACTATGAAATTTGTTGAGAGCTATACAGGTTGCATACATCATAAGAATAACTAAAAACATTTCTACCGTGCGCAATTGAAAACATTAATATAGTAGCATGAATATAGAATTGCCAAATCATACACATTATTATTTTGCTAACGTTAGTAGTTAGGGAACACTAATCCTCGCCCTGCAACGAAGAAAAGCTTTATCGCAATTTTAGATTCGACTGAATATTGACAATGTTTACAGGTAAACAACACAAAAGTATCGGCAACCTCTGCACTACACAAGTTTCATTAATTATATAATAATTAATCCGGGACGGCCGTTTCGAGGACACGAATGGTCTTCATAATCAACCGTAATCGAATGGTTTGGTTACCGATTAATTAAACTGATGAGGTGCGGAGGTTGCCGATACTTATGTGTTGTTTTCCATACTATGCCACAGTCCTTGCTATCATCATTGAAAAAGTTTGCAATTAAATTAGGTGTATTTGACTGGCAAGGTGCTGATAATAAATTTGTAAAAGGATCCACTTTGAAGGAGTGTATAATATACAAAACTAATAACAATTATTATAATTTTTCGCTAAAAAAAAATTGTTTGAATATTCAAAATGAAAACAAACTGTCATTCTAACTTACAGAGTGTCCCAAAACTTGACTTAGCTTTTCCCACGAGTAACAGTTCTTTTTAGATAAAAATCCTCATGAAAAAATATGTTTAAACAAGTTTCATTGTAATTTAAATTATGCGATCCTTCTTGTTTATTAGATAGCTTTATTGTAGAGTTTATATTATTATGTTCAGTGCATGCGTGACCGAATTAGGTTTAAATTAGAATTAAGCATGTTATTTCATGTTTATTTTTGTTTTATTATTACCAAAAAAATGTATGTTATTCATTATAATTTTTATTGCAGCAAATAAAAGCTATTATTATCGTTAATTAATTTCATTTCTGTCAAACATTATATTAATATAATTTGGCTTCTGTTGGTGAATTGTGAAATTTTAGAATTTCCTCGATTTTTCACAAGTACTTAATTATTTGAGAAAACCTAATCCCAGTAAGAAATCAAACTTAACATCTCCCATTTGCCAAGCGGGCGTGCTAACCACTACACCACGGAGACCTTGATCCCAGGAATGTTCACCTTTTCAATACCTAAATGTTACTCATCTGCAAATATATCCTAATATTTCGACAGACAATTTTTATTCTTACGCGCCAAGTAAGCAAGTTAATTAATATAAGTTAGTTTCCGTCGGTGACAAGGAAATTCTTTCAAATAATTAATTACGTCGGAAATACCAAGGAAATTTGAGGTGTTTTATGTATTCACACAAATAAAAAACAACAGGATTTTGGTAAATTAAATATTCAAACGGCTCAGTGGCCCAATGATAAAAGACTCTTAACAGTGGCAGACTTAGAAGCTATGCTTTCGAATCCTACTGGAGCTGGCTTCTGGTAGGTGCGGTACAATCTCGAATAAAAAATTAGTTAGAAACATTACGAATTTACTGAGAAATAAAACGATTACTTGATGAACGATGACATTATAACTGAGACACGACTGAAATTATTCTTGGAATTGTCGGATATTAAACTGAAAGATTTAGGATGTGAAGAAATTGAACAGAAAACCAGTTATTCACCCGTTCCACTAAGACCATTTTTGGCTGAACTTATTATATTTTCCTAATTTCCCCACCACGTAGATAATAGGAGATAAAAGGAGCTGAAGCTACTGAAAACGAACTCGTATGGAGTTTAGTGTTAAACGGGTAAACATACTAAACTAAATTATAATACTACACATCATTCGCATGAAGAGGAGGAATTAATTGTGCCTCATACTTTATTGGTAGAGATGATAGTAACAATGTTATGGAACACTTTACATACACCACGTATACACTAAAAAACTTTCTACTATTAATAATTCAAAAACGTTAATAAAGTTATTTGACAAAATTACGAGGGACACCTTTTAACTACATGCTATCTAAAGATTTATATACTTTTGCATGTGTTCGAATCAATTCTCGAAACATTTCTTCCACTCTGAAGATGGTGTCTGGACACTCGAGACATTGTTTCTGAAGGTAGAACTGTTCTTCGATCCTCTAAACCAATGCTACGACATGTCCAGTACTACGAAAGAAACAAGAAATGAGTTTCTTGGAAGTGAATGAACAACTATTGTTGGATTCGGTTAATCTAGGAACATCCAAATAGTCGACTGTTACTTAATTTCCGGCTCGTACGGATATACCCAAGTTCCGTCAGCTGTTACAATGTATATACGGATTTTGAACACGAGTCTTTTAGTGCTTGGATAAGATTATACGGAATCCATTGGAAACAAATCTTTTTCATACCTAAATGTAAAGACGCCTGTATCTCACAGTAACTCACATGCCGATTCTTTTCATGTTGCGTACAACATCGATGTTTTTTGGAACAACCGATTTTGGTCGATTTTCAAGAAATTCTCCAGTGGCGGAAGCTCGACCACGACGAAATTCTGCAAACCAGTTACAAACAGTCCTTTCTGATGGCGCTTCGCTACCAAAAGTTGAACTAAGCAATTCGAGGCATTGAGTCCTTTTAAAGCAAACTTATTTTCGATCAGTGATAACCTCATTAAAGTGTATGATTTTCTGTATATGTATACTCACCAATAAGGAGATTGACCGTTTATCCGCACCACGCGGGGATATAGGTATGTATACATATGTCGGCACCGAGCAGTAGACTTATCAGCAGTCAATCTGCTTGTCGGCGAGTGTACATCGTAGTTTTTAACTTTCGCACACAGCATGTAATTGTTTTGCACTCTCTCCCCCACACACTGAAGTAAAATACGTGACACGCATTTTAGTGACTCATTTTATCTTATATTACCGTTGTTATCTTGTGAATTATATGTATATATACATACACATATGTGTATGATGCGCATCATTTTCTAAACAACATAAACCTCGTAATATTCGAATTGCTAAGTCAAGTGTGCTATATTTAACCATGTCGCACCCACCAGGTAAGATATTTCATTTTAGTCGCTTATTACTACAAAATACTTTTTAAATATTGTTATATATATGTTCATTGGTAACATGTTAAATAAATGTTTACCACAATTAGTTACAGAAAAGACCAACTAATTGTGTTTATTTGTGTGTAATAGTGAAGTGTTCCAGTGTTCTAGTGCCACAGTATTCGAGTACGTGATTTAGAACAACTAATTGTTTAATCATTATTCTTAAAAAAATAAATACTGAGTTTCGTTTTGTTTGTGTTCAAAGTGTAACTAAATATCGCCTGTTTAAATTAATAATTGTTTTGCAAAGAATTTTTCTTGCCGCATACCTGACAGACCGAATTCTAGATTAAATTTACTCTTATATTCACTTCGTCTGTATCTAATTGTTTTGTTTATTGTTGCCATTAAGATACAGGAATACCTGAGATCTTGAGAAAAAAATGCATATTATTGTGACATCATCATTATTTCACTATCAGTATTTTGTTTTTCTTTGCAAATAGTTTGCGATGCCAAGCAATATCGATGGCCTCTTCCGTCGATTTTCCCTTAGTTTATTTTTATCAAAAAAAATACGCAAAACATAAACACTGTTTCAAATTAAATTTATCGAATGTATTCTGCGTTAGCACTCGTAATGCTATTTGTTCGATGTTGTTGTGGACGCGGTGTGCAGAGTCAAATTAGAAGCATATATATGGGTAGTTACCCTGTTTTTGTTATGGAGTAGATATTGCTTTGTAAAGGCGGAAAAACCTTCTAAATTTACCATCGAGTTATTGAAAGCAAAAATATACAACATGAATATAATTGTTTAAATCTATTAATTTGCAATGTTTCGGAACTACTTTATTTGAAAAACAATTAGCTACAAGGACAAAGGGTTTCATTTCTTATATTTATATCAACTTACTATTTTTTTTTGCGTAAAGGAAATTGTTTAATTTGTGTTTTTAGACTTTCTAGTAAAATTGAAAAATTCATTTAAATACTGTTTTTAAGAATCTCATGGAAATATATTTTTTTCATGCATGTACCAAATATTTACAAATATTTGGATAAGATTGCGATATTATTTAGAAATCTACAGCGCTAATTTTTCATTATAAATGTGTATGTTAAATAATCTCCACGGTATATCATGATTCATAACATTTCAAAAAATTGTTTTAATCTATTTGAGCAATAAATGTATAATATGTTATTTAAAAAATCGTTAAGAGTGATGCATTTCCTTATTTACACCCAATTGAAATTACAATCAATATATGTGTCTTATGAGCCAGCGCGTATGTGAAATCGCCAATGCATTGGTGGTAACCAAACTGCTTCCAACTAATTTTAAGTCGATTAAGAAACAGATGTAGAAAATGCAGGAGATTATGATTATTTAGGTTATATACATATATAGCATATGTATCAAGTTTTATTCAAAAAATGACTAGAAGGAAATGTGAAAAACACACGAGGCAACATTAATTATATGTACTTGCATATTTTAATGAAACTTAAATTTAATTACTAACTACTAATAAAAGATATATAACGTGTCCACCTAGTGCGATCCTTTCTTGCGCAATTTAGAAAAAAACTGTTGGAGGCAAATACTGCACATCATAAAATTGTATTCAAATATCCAGAATGCACACGACACAAGTTGTTTTTTTTTATCTGAACATTCTGTATATTACGATTTTAGATATTGCTCTTAACTTTCATTAATATTTCCGATGCTTATCTATCTTAGCCTTGAGATAATTGGCATAACTTCAAATTTCTGCGAAATCTCTGTTTTTTTTTTAACGACCGCTATCTTAAATGCCTTACGCGCTATAGGATTATGATTCAAATTTTATTCGATTGAATATACTTTGGAAGTTTTGGCAAGACATCGAATATTTTTTTTTTATCAACCAGATTCTACAAGTTGGCCATCGTTATCGTTGCCAAGTTTGATTCATGTTGTTTCAATGTCTAATAATGGAAGACCTTGCATATTTTTACAAAATATTATAGAGAAGCTTCCTATATCTAAAATGCTTCTTTAGTAAACTTTTGTTTCGATCAAGTTATTTATTGAAACAAATGTATAAACGTTATCTTTTTTGGTCTACTCGAAGTAACCATCATTTTCCTACATACATTGTCTAGTAAATTAACCAGCGTGTATAAATAATAAATATTGCAAATAAATAGTTAATTAGAGTTCAACGTAAAAGGAATGATACTCCCAAGAGCAGTTTATTTGTAATGAATATCTTTAGAAAAACAAAGGTTTTTTTAATTACAATTTCTCTAATAGGTCGCGGAAAAATGTACAGAGTGTTCCATAAAAAAAAGAAATAGCATGAATCAAACTTGATAACGATATCCATGACTAACTTGTAAACTGCAGTTGATATAAAAAAACTTTTCGATTTTGTTACTTAAAACTCCAAGAAATACTCAATCGAATAAAATTTGAATGATCACCCTAGCGTGTAAAGACGTTGAAGATATCGGCCACTAAGAAAAAACCCAAATTTCGAGGAAATTTCAAAGTTGCCAATTATCTCAAAAAATAGCTAGGTATAGGAAATATTGACGAAGTTTGACATGTGAAGTGAAGAGGCATCTAAAATCGTAATCGAGATATCAATTATCAATATCACCCTATGATCGTTTCCGGATATATAAATTACCTGCACAAAAACAACCGAAGACCTCATGGAAAATGATCGAAACAGGAAGATTTTGGAAGAACGATTTTTTCAATTCAACCAATTTATTTATACACACACACACACAAAACCTCACAATTTACAAAAGAGTCAGTGAGTCTATGTATATATGAAATTAATGTTACCATTGTTTCTTCTGTTACAGGCACAACTGTTATTTTAAATCAATCTACAAATTACGGTCCCTCTAGCCAACAAACAACTTGTCCTCATTGTCATAGTCATATTCAAACTACAGTAAAAGCAGAAACTTCCAGAAAAACTCACATAGTAGCTATATTACTTTGTGTATGTTTGTAAGTAGATTTTAGCAGCAATGTGTTTAGAAATCCTTTTTAATTTAATTTCTTTTCTTATTTTTAGGTGTTGGCCATGTGTTTGTGTGCCATATTGTATGGACAGCTGCAAAAATCAAAACCACTACTGCCCAGGCTGTTCAGCGTATTTAGGCACATATACAAATTAAGCCGAATGAAGCAGGAAAATGTTAATTCAAAAATATATGGGTTGTTTATCTCTTTTCGTGAAAGTATAATGCGGGTAGGCTACATCCTAACTTAAAAACTGATATCAATTAATTATGTATTTTTATACTCTTTTTTTCTCTTGAGAGTAAGTATTACCAAAGAAATAAAATATTTCAATCCACTCCTATAGTATTCATACAATTTAATCCCACTAGCTTTAATGCCGCATTTGACGTAGTAAATCCGACTTATTGATAACCGATAAACGTGACAAATCCTTGTAAAGTGGAAAAAGTAAGATTACCCATCTATATTTTTTTAAAGCAAACACATGAAATTGACCTAAATGAATTCAGACAACAGGATAAAAATGACGACATCCTGCCCCATTTCGTCTATACAGCAGCTTAATGCCCTTTTAATATATGCTATCTATACTTCTAAGATGTACACTACCGTCTATATCAGTTCGGACACCTAGTAAAATGTTGTAAACTCTACTAAAACATAATATAATTCATTCATTCGTTCATATATAAATAACATATTTATATTAGGTTCTTTATGAAGTTTATAACCAATTGTACAGGCAAACTTCCAAGAATATCGATTAGAGAATGGTTAAAAACTTATTATATTTTATGGCCCAATATAGTAATTTTCAGAATAACTCTCATCGACACAAATAGGATTATTTTTGAGACAATACTGCAGGTAATAAATTTACAATACTCTTTGGGGTGGGAGCAGGCCACCCGAAAATTTATTGTGTATTGATAAATGCTTTAGTTTCTAAATAAACCTGCTTGTGCGTGTGTTAGTGTTAATAGCGTATCTTTTTGTGTGAACCTGATTAATGTTATTAAAATGCCGAGAGGAAAACCGACAAGTTTAGAAAAGCGCTCTGTAATTGTTGCTTTTCATCAAAACGGGCAGTTTAAGAGATCGGGCGGGTTCCGGTCGTAAGACAATAACTCACCCGACGATAAGCATATAAAATTGCTGAGCAAGCGAAATAGGAGACTAACAGCACCAGAAATCGCCGCCGAAATGAATCGCGACCGTGCAAGAAACATTTCTGTTCCTACAGTGAAAAGAACTTAAAAGCTGCAAATCTTCACGGCCGCATTGCAACAAAAAAACCCCTACTTCGACGGAGAAACTGGCAAAAACGGCTACAGTGGGCAGAAACACATAGAAATTGGACAGTGGATGATTGGAAAAGGGTGCTATGGACTGATGAGTCAAAGTTTGAGGTGTTCGGACAATGCGGACAAGGCGGGTTTTTGTAAGAAGAGCGAAAGGCGAAAGAATGTTGCAGGATTGTGTCGTGCCAACTGTCAAGCAAGGAAGAAGTTCTGTGCTTGTTTGGGGTTGTTTTTCCTATGCCGGTACAGGAGACTTCAAGCGAATCGAAGATATTTTGCGAAAAGAAGGTTATTTAGAAATACTGCGAGAAAATGCAATACCATCGGGGCAACGTCTAATCGGCGAAAATTTTGTATTCATGCAGGACAACGACTCCAAACACTCAGCAGTGATATGTAAAAATTTCTTAAATGAAGAAAAAGATAATGGCAATTTACAAATAATGACATGGCCGCCGCAAAGCCCCGAACTTAAACCCATCCAGCTGTTATGGGATAAACTCGACAGGAGGATCCGAAAAGTATGCCCTACTTCCGTAGGCCACCTGTGGAACATTTTACAAGAGGAATGGACTAATATGCCAAATAGTCCTTGAAAAAGTAGTGGAGCGGATGCCTCGGATTGTGAAAGCTGTTCTTTGCGCAAAAGGGAGCTTCTTTGATGAACGGAATGTTTAAGAAGTTTTTGTTTATTTTTCGTTAGAATGACTTTTTTTACGTTTATACTTTAATTTTAATCGCTATTAATAAAATGTAATAAAAATTTTAAGTTTTGGAAAAATGAGTTTGAATATTTTCTCGTTTTTTTTTTAAATTTATTTGCGTGTCCGAACTAATATGGACGGTAGTGTACATACAAAAAAGAAAAACCTAGATAATAAAAGTAATTATTAATTACGTTGCCTTCTCATATCTGGTACGTGCCTTCTAGCATGTTGTCCCTTATTTAAAAAAAAAGTCTGATCGTCCATCCCTAAATAGTGAAAGGTATAGTAAATCATATTAAAGGGTGTGATATTTCTGGTGCCTGATATTATCCAGTTTTTGGGTGTGATTAATTAAAATAAACAAATCTAGAGTTTTAATTGGAAAATGATAAAATCCCCATCAATTGTCAAGATTGGCGGTTTTGTTTTAATTTGCTTTCTAGCAGCTAGTTTGTTTTACAGATCACTGTTTATATATTGATATAAAGATTACATGTTTTGTTAACTTCTTTGCTACAGATATGAACGACTATATTCAGGGAATATTTTATTTTTTAAATTGGTTCAACGAACGGGCCCATTATTTCAATAAAAAGCAGTTTATTAAATTAATGAACACGTATTCTGCAAAGAGAGAATGAGAAAAATCATAAAACTCACTAATTAATATGTCGAGCTTCTTCTGGGCTGCTGCATGTTGCGTCGCTGCTGTACGAAGAATGACCGCGGTTGCTCGGTGTCCGGTCTTTATAGGGTCAATTAGGTGGAGATGCGTGCGATACGGGTTCTGATTGGCGGCTTCGGACAAGAGGAATTTCCACTGAGAATGTAGCGAGTAACCGTCGACTCTATTTAGATTGTTGGAAAGCTTGCAGATTTCGATAGCTTTTCGGATTTTTCACGGGAATCCTACTATTATGCCAGACAACTGAGAACGAAACGTCGGCATTCTCATGCAATTACGACGCGGTTTCAACCCGGAAACCCAAATTCTTTAATAGATGCCAATTAGTGTTTTAGAAAAGTCATCTAATAATAATAATAGTGTCCGACGTAGACTATATTCTTTCCAAAATGCATTTTTGCCTTATTTTTGGATAGACGCTATCATTCTCTAAATGATACTCAGCCCTTGCATAAGAAAGTTTTTGAGAACTCTATCAATTACATTAAAATTCAATTGAGTTTATTTGGAAATTATGAACAATGGGTTTTACAGAAAAAAACGAATCGAAGTAATTGTGATGGTTGGTTTTGAAGATAGAACCTGTTGATTTTGAGACGTTTGCCATTTATTTAATGACACTCATACAGATCGTGCTCCAATTAGTACTTCCGTGGTGAGCAAAATTTACAATAAAGCGAAGAGGATTTAGATCGACGTTTAGAGTTTTGTGAAAAAATAATAGGACGGTAACTCGTGTAAAATACGCCAGAGGCGAAACTAGCTGAGCGGGAAGCAGTTGATCACGGTAACTCAGCATGTGAACCATGTCAGAGGCGAAAATCAACTGCGGTTAACTGACTGACCACGGAAGCCTATGTTATTGTTTCGAATTTTATTCAACATTTCTTATTTTCCGGCGAGACTACATTTACTTTATATGGAACTAGACAATAAACAAATCTGTAGATACTGGGCACATTAGAATCCGCACTGAATACGCGAAGCACCTAGAGAAAATAAATGTTCGGGCGGACATAATCGATGAGAGAGTTGTGTGACCTTTCTTCTTTACTAGTAATTTAACGGGAGAAAAGTATTTGCAGTTTCTAAGAGACGAGCTAATTTTTGAGTTGGCAATACTGTACCCCAATAACGAAAATCCCGATTTACCCAGCCAGAGGGGCTCCCCCCGTTTTTACAAGAGATGTACTTCGATATCTTGATGACACGTTTCCAAACCAATGGATTGGGAGAAGAGAGTCAAACGAGTGGCCAGCGAGATCTCTCGACTTAACTCCACGCTTGATTACTTCTTATAGGGTTATTTAAAAAGTAAAGTGGACATTACTAAACAGCAACAAATACGAACGAAAAAAACGAATACGAACTAAAATGCCTGGAATCACCCCAGAATAATATGGCGATCAGACTGAATTTTATTATCGTATAGCATTTGCCAAAACGTCCAAAGCTAACATTTTCAACACTTGTTAAATTTTGTTTTATTAACAAGCCTTTAAATTTTGACATTTTCCTCAAAAACTTCCTTATATATAAGGTATGAGCATTTTTTGAGTGTCATTTAGAGAATGACAGCGTCATGCAAAAATTAGCAATGCTATATTGCCATTTACATATAATGTATATGATGAATTTTTCCAACATCATTGTAAAAACGACACTACTGTTATTAAAAGATAGCTTTTTAAAACATTAATTGACATGTTTTATGAATTTCTCAATTTACAGACATCAACGACTATGGGCAACACAAAAGTATTAGCACACTCTACATCACTGTTTCGAGGATGCGTCGGTCGTCATTTTCAACCGTTGACTGAGTGGTAAAAAGTAAAGCGTGTTCGTCCCTGTATACACTAAATTATACTTTATCAAAAATGAATTATTCGTTAATTAATCTACTTAGTGTTATCGAAATATTTTTTACAATTTTAAGATAGAATTCTATTAATTGAGCCATTTTTATCTGCTTTATAACTCCAGCCTGAGAATATCTGCATAGCTCGAAACCGGCAGCTACTTATAAAAGTTTTATGAAATTTGGACAATAATATCATAAAAATAATCTGTAGTATGTTAATTATTTACGAGACTACAATTTAATTTTTCGCAACGGCTTCTTTAGACGGGTAGTAATAGAATAGCGAACGATATTAAAAATCAACAATGCCACCGCCGTTTAAATGGAAACCGGCGTTTAGATGGAAACGAATACTATGTATCCAACTGAACAGCGAAACAAATGATTGATTATAATTTGGTCATTAATAAATAAGTTATCTAAAGTTGCTACAAATTTATTTTTTCAAAAATAGTTTTCAATTATCCCGCCTCGTTGTTGTCAAAATGTCAACATTTTCTGATCACCTGACAGTCATCGTTGATTGCCATGTGAATCCTAATTGCGTATATTACACCATACATAAAGCAAGACGACATCGAATTACTTTTGTAATTATCGTTATATAATTTGGGGCGTCTTAGGTTGTTGTAAGTAACTGCAGAAGTGTAAGTGTATAAAGATGTGACCGCAGGAATACCAAAAATTCTATCAATAGACGTCTGTCAACTGCTTATTGTAGATAGTTATGATATGGTTATGATCTAAAGTTGATTGTAGAAATGCATGTTGAAAGGGCAGTAAATGCGCAAGCATCGGAAACGATAAAATTTGCCAATAGATCAAAAGAAAAAAGTGGTACACTGCAACAAATAAAGGGAGAAAATTTAGAACTAAATAAGCTGCTTAAGATACGGAAAGTAAATAATGAAACTCCGTACTCAGTGGTTCCTCTTGCATCCAAACCTCAGATATTAACTTGTCCACACTGTCAGCACTACGTCACAACCGAAATAGCTGTAAGACCTAGCATACGAACGCATATGAAAGCATTATTGCTAGCAGTATGTTGGTGAGAAGTGAAGTTTCTATTAAATTAATATATCTACTGCCTTATTATATTTCCAGCTTGTTCTTCATACCCTATGTGTGTCCATCTTGCATGAATGTTGACCACTTCTGTCCAGAATGCGAAACATATATAGGAACATACATAAGCTAATTTGGTGTATGCGCATCTATGATTTACGAGAATCTTACTACTGTATACCTGCATACCTTGACGAAAGCCCTATAAATCTATGCTTCATTCTACATTACAACATAGATAACAGAATAAAACAATACAGTTTTGTATTTTATCATTGATTTCCTAATACTTAGCTAGGGATATCTAATTTTTCCTCTTCTGTTTGAAAAAACGTGACTACTTAACAATGTAAAACAGTAAGTTTTACACTCAAATTTATACAAATAAGTAAGTAAAAGAAAAGCTTATTGTACAGGTGTGTTTTATTTTCCAAAATGTATAACCTACATTTAAATAATCTATATTAATTCTATGTAAGTAGGATTTAACTAAATGGAAAGAAAAAGCTGGTCTAAATGTCTCACAAATCTTTAGTTATTAATACTGCTGTTTCGAGAATTGTACATCATCAGGCTGACTAATTTTCTATGGATTTCACGCCTTCAAGTATCCCCATAGAAAATAATCGGGAGGCATCCAGTCAGAATATCGTAGGAGCCAGTCATCATTTAGCATTATTCAGCCGGGAACAGTTTTTCGCAAAATTTTCATTGTAGAACAAGCTGTTTCTAATGTAGCAGCGTTCTGCTGAAACCACATGTGCTATAGTCCCAATTGATACAATTTGGGTACAACAAAGTTTTCTAGTATGTCGCGATAACGATTACCAGCTTCTAGCATTCTCAAAAAAATATGACCCAATCATGCCGCCGGCCCAAATGGCGCACCGTACTCTTTACACTCTACGGGGGTGCAATGATCGTGAGTCAAATGGGGATTTTCGGTGCCTGAATAGCGGTTATTTTGTTTATTAATAAAGCCAGCTGATATGATGAATACGTTTTAAAAGTGAAAAGAATAAACTGGAAACTGAACGTTTTACATTTATATTGTTTAACTTAACGTGTTATAAAAAGAGACATTGTACATGTTGTGTGTCGCGTGTGGAGGCTACACTAACACAAAATAGTTTACACTGTACATTCAGTCTTTCATTACAACAGCTCTACTAAAACTAAATTGACTAATTTACTTGAGTTTTAAACCTTGACTACAATATTCATGGTTCTTTGCAAAAACTGCTTTAGTTAAAGAATCTGCTAACATGCTATCTGTATTGATATATTTTGAATTTAATAATTTCACAACAATGTGTTTGGTCCTGGAATTAAAACGGTTGTTTGAAGCTAAAGTGATTGCCGCAATAAATCTTGAAGCAATCTTCTGTAGAAGGAAATAGCTCCTCTTCTAGACATTTTAACCATCCTTCTATGTTGCAGCTGTTAAAGACGTATACTCGGCTTCTGTGGTAGCTATTGTTGTCTGTTTTCCTGTGCACCATGAAATTGCTCTTTGTGTTGCAAATATATGTCCTGTGGAAGATCTCCTTTCGTCCACATCACTAGCTCAGCATGCAATTATTTCTAAGTTACTATCTGTTGTTACTATCTCTGTTGAATTCTAACTTTTTAGAGTTTTCTTTTAAATCACGTACTCGAATACTGTGGCACTGGAACACTAAGAGACTACTGAATTGTTCAGTATTACTGCTGAAGTAACTTAGCTATCGAAACGTGCGTACAGTATCAATGAAGTGTTTGTGGTAAGGGGTAATAGTGAAGTGTTTCAGTTTCCTTTGAAGTATCTAAATACCCGCTTCACTACCTTCCTGTAAGATCTGCCAGGATTCTTACTAAATCTTGCTAATGCGGATAAAGCAAAACTTGGTATATAGAAGCAGCTCTTTTACACAAATCGAAAGCTACTATTGTCTACATATCTGTGAAAACTGACAAGTGTATTATCTTAGTAATATCACAGAATATGTAACTATACCAGAATTTGCACTCCTTAGCAGTCCCTTTGATCATTTTAAGACAAATTTCGTGTCCTTGACGTCATTTTGTCTGCAGGAGATGAACGACGGATTAGCAAAAATTATACTATACAAACAGGTAATGAGTAAGTATTGGAAACTCTTCGAAATAAATAAGTATTAAGAGGATTATGCTGTTTTTGAATATTAGCATTAATAATACGTAAAATATAGCAAGGTTTGATTTTGTAACAGAATACCTTTTAAATATTAGTATGATGAAGTAAGCGTCTAGAGCCCGGCCCAAATTAAACCCAGCACATATGTATGTACATATGCCATGCTCATCCCACACGTTGGGGCGCAGGATGCGTTTTGCCTTTTCTTCGTATCCTGTTTATCTTTCGCATTAGATGGTTGCTGAACAGTAGTATAAACAAGGTGGCAGCAAGCTCGCGAAAATTCGGAGAAAAATCGGAGTCAGGAGACTCCGAGTGTACTGTCCCATGGCTGAATTTTTTTATTTTATTTTGAATACAAAAAGAGTAACCAATAGACTTTTTAAATATTAAATTTGAATTTATTATTGTTGTATTGTTATGTTATCGAATATTGAAAATTGCAAATGCATCGCATTATAGCAAGACCATGGGCTAATGTTAACCCTGCGTTGTTTAAAAGACTGGCCAAAGAAAGGCGCGAAAATGAAAGCCTACAAGACCCTGAAAGGATTGTTTCGACAGAACAAACCTTTATTGTATATTGGTCATCATCGACATTTCGCTTATTTAGAATGAACCAGTTTCAGTGTTATACATATCCCTGCTTCGGTGTAAATATATTGGACAGAGCTCTATAGAGAAAGAGGGAATATTTTGCTGGTTTGTATAAAAAAGTTATATATCTGATATGTTTGTCAAAGTAATCCCTACTTAGGTCATTAGAATTGCTCTGGGAGCCTTTTTTCTCTAATCCACATAAATTGCCACTAATCTCCAAAAACAGCACTCAAATATTTCGTGGCACCACCTTGTGCCAAGAGATATAATAATGCTGTCTAGGCGTCCGTCGCTACTTTCTAAACATTGCTACTACATTTCTAAAATTACTGTAAGAAATACATAGTCATCGTTAAGTCATCGTTATGAATGATTCGGTAGCTATATTAAAATAAATAACATAAAAAAATGTTTATAAAATTTAGTGATTAAGATTGTGTTACTATTACAGGTATCTTTGTCGATATTGGAACATACTTACACCTGCTAACATAAATACATAGTTTTTTTTACATCTGGATGAATGCAAACTATAAATGTATTTTCCTTTATAATTTTTTTGGTCTTATAACAGTCCAAAAGCTCAAAATAAATGGTGCTGCAACCTCAATGTTAAAATCTAAAATTACAAGTACACACCTCTAAAAATATTTAGGTGTGCTATAGGTATCTACTGATCTAACGGGAGCTACTAAATTGAGATTCCTATTCGCAGATGTCTCTATGCGTACAATTTTTTCAGTTCATCGATTTCCAGGCAGAATTTTTAGGTACAGATTGGTCACATTATATTAATGCTACGCCGAAGGAATTTTTACATTTTATTTTCCAATTTTATAATATACTGAAAAATTCTTTTTATTTTCGATAGTTTACGCACAAAAGTTGATGAGTTTACTTACAGTTAATTTCCATTGTGTATTATCTTCGGTCCTCTTCGATCCCAATCCAAGGACTTCCTTGTTACAGTTGATCTGAATTTTAATGACCTAATTTCAAATGTGGATGATGTGCTGGATATTTTATACTTTTTAACAGAAGTTTTCATTGAGAACTAAATTCTTGAAAATAAGTTGTGACTTTTGTAATTGTGTTTTGTACCGATAAAATATATATATCAGAAATATATTTGAATAACAACTACTTTGCTGCAAAAGTACAATAGATTAAATTAGATTGATCTTCGAGGTGATTCCTAACCTATCCCATTGCGACCTTTTCAAATCTATTGTGGTTCCTTCATCATTAGATCGATTATGTTAGCTCCGTATTCCTGCAAATACTATGACATTACACAGTACATGGACGGCATCAGCAAAATCTGCGGTCTTCTCTAGCAGGCCTAAGAAGCTTATGTGTTTTTAAACCATGCAATGTTCTATCAGCAAGTTTACTATTGTTATAACAGACATTTAGTCTCTGTTTAGTAGGTTTGCTGTAAACCTAAGGCAGAAACCATTTACGGAATACTCTTCCACGAGTCTTGAGATTTCTTATCTTTCCATTGTTTAGTGGTCGCTTTTACTTTAGTACTGCTCAACCGGTTGAATAGATAACAATAGATCGACAATTAGTTTCTTAGTTATCCAATTTGCCCCAGCACCGCCGTTATTTCAGCTTGGAATACTGTGGCGTTTTGATTTAAGCTTAACGACTATTTTTAGTCTAATAAATTCCGGCGCCGACTCCAATCTCTGCTTGGAACCGTCTGTGTACCTGATAGATTCAGTTTTAATGGTCGGGTCTTTTTTTACTCTTCTCTATCTGATATTCTCACTAATAAATGCTTTGCATTTTTAGAAAAGACGGTAACTGGACTTCCACTGGTTTGCGTTTATTGTCTAAGTTGTTGTGTTGCAATCATTCTTCGGTCGGTGACCGGTGTCATCAAGCTGATTAAGTTTCTGAACAATTGCTGTGTAAGATTATAATCTCTCGGACGCCGAACATTAATGCTGACGATGATTAGGTATAACTGAGCGTTTCTTTGTTTTGGAGTTTAACTCGGTACCTAAGCAGTACACCTAACAAGTAGATGGATGTGTATATACAACTTAAGCAAATATTCACACCGAAGTGTCCCTATCACGGTAGTCCGTGATATGTGGTGGAGGCGCCGGGTAGATACTCGCTTAAATTATATATGGGTATTTGGTATTTGGGAGTGATCCTTTAACAGCTTTTGATATTCTGTGACTATTTATTATTTGCCTCCTTCTCCGTGAATATATAAATGTAGTGGTTCTAACTTAAGGATTACCTCCAGAGCAGCTGTTGGCGTAGTCTTCATGATTCCTGTGGTATACAGACACGCCAGTATGTCACTCAGCTGAATTATTGCTTCTACCTGCAATATCTTTGTCCGCAACACCACTGAGTCATATGATATCATTTGGTCTGATGACAACAAAAGTACAATAAAACAACTCTTGCGCCTTCTGTTTTGCGAATTCATCGATAATTGTAATTGGAGGTGTCTGCAATGTCAAGCTTCAATTGAACGAATTATTAAATTTAAAAGTTTTTCCTTGACCTGAAATATGTTTTAACTGATTTCAATTTGAAAAAACTTCCTTCAGCTGTTGCTAGAGTCATCATTAAAAACATTTGAAAATTTAGATTGAAGCTCACTTATTAAGTTATCTTTTTGAGCAACCTTATTTTAAAGAATCTGCTATATTTACGCAAAGATATCAACTTTACATTTTGGGTTCAATATTGACAACCGGTTTCTACCCATTAGCGTCGTGAACTTGTTTTTATATCCTAACCACCACTAAGGGTAAGACATATAGTTGAGATTGACAGTTAATCTCAACACCAATTTGACCAAAAAATTTGATATGTTGTGTTTAATTTGGAAAAGTGGTTTGTTATCTTCAACACTAATAGTTGACTTATAAGCACCTGCGTCTATCTCCATCAACAAAAGAACTCCCTCTACCTTAACTTGAACTTTCATCGACTTTTCACTCTTCTTCTTCTTTCACTTCCAATTCATCAATAAAGCCAAACTCTAACAGATCATTGACATTATTTGATTTTTCCTACGTTACCTGACCAATTTTTTTTTATTCTACTGGTGTGACTTTTAGCCTTGTACCCAATTGTAACATTCGTTATATTCCGCCGAACACAGGTTGTGGTTGTGTTTTCTCCCATATTTAAAGCATGACTTGAATAACTTGACCTTCTGCTCCCTTTTCTTTGATTTCAGCTGTATTTTCGCTAACGTCTCCATTCTGCCTTGTACTAATTGACTTTCAGCATCGGCATACTTAATGCAAATTCACATCATAGCATATTTATTAATTCTGCATATGTTTTACCTCTGGGTATAAAGCGATTTTAAGTTTTTGATGCACTCTCGTGCCCAAAAAAGGTGATCAAATTAACTACTTTGAATTCGCTTTTTTTTGTTCATTTGCTCACGTGACTTCTTACATCCTCGTCGCCAATTATATATTATGTATTCTAAGGTATTCATTTAAGACACTTAACGAAATGAATTTTGTTATATTTTTATTGTAACTCAAAGTCATATTACAGCATAAGTACATGAGTTGTGTACAATACTTAACTTAGGCACTAATAAGTAATTGTAAGGCAACTTACAATTACTTATTAGTTATAACATGTTTGTTATTTTTTTATCTATTTTGTTTGTTATTATGATCATATGTTTTGCAATTGTCCTGTCTCTACACTTAAAATCCTTGATAACTTGGTTTTCATTTATGACTACTATTTTAGTTTTACTTGTGTTAACTTCAAGTTTTCTATTTCTTTTGTCTAGTCTTTGTGTTTCATTTTTGGAGTTTACCATCAGAACCACGTCATCTGCATGCATCAACTTTTATTGGTTCTATTACTGTATTGAGATGTTAAGTATTTCCACTTTCTGTAAATCTATCTATATTTCTCTTTTGTCTACTATGTCAACTGCTGCCTTCAGACCAATGACTACCAGGAATACATATTGTCATTCGATTGTCTTTCAGGCCTACACTCTTAGGAAACTTTTTTTTTTTTACAACGAATCGAAAAAGGTTTTCAAATTAATAATTAATTAATAAACGACTAATAATATATTTAGAAACAAAATGAAATAATAAACCAAAAACATAAACCACATTTTCTGAATATAATTCTGTCCTCTTTCCTACTTGAAAGTGTTTCTTCTTAGGATTTTACAATAAACATCTGTATCTAATTCTAATACTTATCTGTAGAATTACTACCGACACATACTGTTACGTTATTTATATGATCAGTTATAACAAAGTTGTAGTGCATATCTTCTCACTAATATTACAAGAAATGTGCGTTGTGTAAATGACAATGTCATAGTTTTAATGAAATTGTGTACATGCGTATGTTAGATTTATAAAAATGTCTAAAGACAACTGTAAAAGACGTCGAGGTCGACGGCTCTCAAGTAAAGTCTTTGTTGGGCTATGGGAGAACTGCTGAAGTGTGGCTACACGTGTCAAGGAAGTAGGTCACGGCGTTGCATCACCAGCAGAGCGGCACTGGGGACGAAGCTTCTATCATGTAGAGTTCTTAGTAGACTTACTGTCTGTGTGAAAAGGAATAAAAAAGTTTCTAATTTCGTAATCGTTAAATTACAGTTCGTTGCCTAAAGTCACCGAGTAGTCGTACTTCTGCATAGTATATTGGCGAAAACAATTATCGTAGATTTGGTAAGAGAGATGAGAAATGAAATTTCACACATTTCACTCCATAACCAAGAGGATAGATATGCAGCTTCGTACGCACAGCACTTACATTTCTCATTGTGGTAGGCAAAATTTTATCTGCATTTCTAATTAGAAATCCATTACTTTAAATGATACATTATATAATAAAATACATTACGATGTCGGAGGGGAGTCATCCAGCCTAGTACAGACACAAGTATTCTTTTGTAAAATTAATTTATTTATTTCCCAACATAGTATTTTTCAAAGTAGGTATATTTACGAACGTGATGGTCTCCTCAGTCAATGGAAAATCTCTGTCCTCCAAGCGAAACTGAGCCTAGAAAAGTCGCCAGATTTGGTGAATAGAGTGGGTCTATCAATTCAAACCGTCACTTTTTGTCATGGCAACCATTAAAGTGTGAGTTGTTTTGGTAGAACAAAACTTTCTTTTGCTTCAAATGCTTCCGTTTTCCCGCAATTTCTGTCTTGTTTTCCGTTTTTCATGATTAACACAACCCCGTGACTATCCCAAAAAACGGTTGCCATCACTTTCCCGGCCGACGGAACAGTTTTCACCTTTTTGGGAGCACATTCATTCTTCACAGTCTACAGTTCCGACTATGACTTGCTTTCATAAATGTAGTCATTTATTCAAGTTACACACATTACAGTTATCAATCGACGAAAACTCTAACTTATTTCGCTTAAACTGTTTCAATAAGACTTTGTAAATGTTCATTCACGTTTTTGATCCTAAGTGAGCAAGTGTAACACCCAACGCATGGTTAGCCTTTTCATAGCTTCAGCCAATATATGACAAACACGTTCTTTCGAGATGCCCGCAGCCTAACCTTAATTCGACGATCGTCTAGCACCATTTGGTGAGCTTCTCCGATCTTAATGGCAGTTGTTACAATTTTTTGGCCAACACTTATTGTCTACCAAGCTCGAACGACCAAATGATGCAGAATGCTAATAGTCGACTTTGGGCCTTTTTTGACAATTCCACAAATAAATTTAAATTAAGGGACACCTTGTTTATCAACTGTGAAAAAATCTGTTGGAAATCGAGTTTATCGAAATCGAGTCTTTTTTTAATGGGCTTAACGTCGTTTATGAGTTTTGGATATTCAGTTAGGAGAGTTTGAAGTTTGAAAATGAATCGCCCGAGGAATTTAACGGAACATGAGGCACTGCGCTTATTATTACTGGACGGGAGATGTTCTTAGCGTTATACTATCAATTTGTTTGGAGTAAATCACATGAAATGGGAACTTATTGTCGGAGGCTAAGACAAGAGAGAAAAGGACACACCAGCACAAGAAATTAACATTTTCTTAGGCTTCTGCTTTGCTAGGTCGGTTACCAGGTCGGTGTTAAGGAATGACTACCCACAATAGTTATTTTTCTACTCGAATAGTCAGAAGGAGGTTAAAAGAAGCTGGAGTTACCAGTAACTATGCAACTGCTTACTAACGAGTACAGCGTTGCTGCATTGCTTATAGAAAATTGGAAATGTGTAGTCTTTGACGAAACTAGGATGAACTTAAAATCTCCTAATGGACGTGAACGAGACTAGCGAAGAGCAGTAAAGAGGTTTACGCAATGCAATATCTCTCTCAAGATTCCATTTGGTAATGAGTCTGTAATGCCCTGAGGTGCCATAAACATAAACCAGCCCGTTCTCAAATGACCACCTTAAAGCCCAGCCCCAAGTTTCAAAGGTAATCATTTGCCTAGTATGCGATAGTACAGGGATATGATACAAGGAGGCAATTCCGTTCGCTTTTCTTACTTTTTTACATATTTTTATAAATAGTAAAACAAATATATAGGAAAGGTAATATAATTCATTTAACTTGTTTAGCTCTCCTAAATCGTTTGTATCACTATACATAATATTAAAATCTTGAATTTTTGTTTGATACATTTACTTAATATTTATTAAATATCAAAGCAGCATATTCTTTTATTCGATTATTCAATATTTTAATGGAAATTACTTTTTAACGATGGCACAGCTTTTCGAATACGTGAATATTTAATGCAAAATCGTCCCTGACAACGTCGTTGTAATTACCTTCAAAGAATTTTTTTCGGTAGTTTCGGTACTATGAAAGACAATTATTCTTTTCTTAAGAAGCTTATACAAAATGTTCAACTGTTTTATGATAAAAACTATTGTAATAACTTTCACATAGTGGCGTTAAACCACTAACGTATTCTACAGTTTGAAAAATATCAACAGCGCGCAGAGCTCGACAAATCCATTTTTGTATCGAATGGAGATAATACTAACATGATGAATACTAAGCTCTGCCAATTTAAATACTCGCTTTTATACAAAAATTAATGAATGGTAGTGTAGTTGTAAAGAAAATACGACGCTGGAAAAGAATGTTCTTGTATGTTCTTTATATTGTGCTACAATTAAATTGCACCACAATCGAGTTCCCTTTAGTTAAGTTTTTATATAAAAGATTAATATGGCTTTCAATGTTTGTTCAATCTGCTAAAAAAAATAATTAAGAGAGTTTTTCATTCTAATTTAGATTGTCAACAGTAATTTAGACGAATTTCCTAAGAACATCTTTCTATATTGTTATTTCGTTTACTCTTGTATTTTATTATAAACAATTGTCGAAGAATGTTAATACAATTTCGCATTTCACTGTTGCTTTACTTCTAAACAGTCCCCGTAGATTGTTGGCACTATTAACCCAATTCTTTCCCCAATGCATTACGCGCTAAATAAATAATAGGGAGAATTATTACACGACTCTAAGTATCTAGTTGTCCTCCGCAGTAGTCTGATAAAGATATAGGTCGTGAAGTTAATATGGTGGTACGCAGTGCTTTGATTGGACGAGAGCAGGAAAAATATCGACCGCAAGATAAAGTTAGTGCCATTAAACCACCCCTACTCGAAATTCTACGTATACCGGCTTCGCAATGTTGGTGTTTGTTATCTACGAAGTATTGTATAGAATCAATAGAGATAGGATTGTTTGTGAGCTAGGTTAGTGTATTTTATTAAAAATGTACTTAGGTATTCCTATAAATATCTTAATGGAGAGACATAAAAACAACTCTGTGAAAGTGAAATCGTAATAAACTTAACTTTATATGAATTGTACAACGTCATCGGTAATGACGTCAGCTTTCTTATTTTAAGTCGAACATCCTACATGGATGGACTATTTTTTCGCATGGATCATGTAAGATACTCTTCAAGTAAATTTAATATTCGGTGAATTTAGCAATAACTACATAGTTGAAAGTAAGGAACGCTGGCTTTTGTACAGCCGAAAATATTTGAACTTTGCGGTAAGTAAGGCAGGGTAGATGGGATAAATTTGTTGCCAGATTTACATTATATTCAAGTTAGTCCAGTAATTTTGCATAGTGCCTGCTATAGACATACTAAAAGTAACGACATAAACAGCCCGAAAACCAGACATGCTTAGATGAAATGTAGGGTTGTGGAATTCGGGAGTGCCTCTAAAACATTCTTTCGGTAATTTAGATATTTATTGGAAAAGATAAATCAATTTGGAATGGGTAGTAGAAATTTAAACGAAAACATAAAAAAATTCCTCTGGCACCTCTACCTCGATAACAGATAGACTCAAAGTCAAATATAAAATTATCGCCATCTCGCACCATTGTTTAATCGCGTTGGAGATTGTTTCATTTCCACAGCAAACTTCGATGATACTTCTATTTAAAAGTATATTGATGAGGAAACAAAATCGGAAAGTATTGAAATGATGCAGGGACGCATCTGTAACATGTATAATATTTTACGCCACATATAACACTACTACGTGAAATTTGAGAGAAACTGAGAATTGTGATGAAGGACTACTGCTCTGAGTCTTGTTGTAGAGAGATTTTACATTGATGTAGAAGCTACGGAAGATGAGAGACTAGAATACAATAGAAGTTTTTGTCTCGTTTCACCACTACCGTCATTGGCTGGACTTATAATGTCTTTCTAACTCCAAAGATAATAGGCTAAATGAGGAATTTTGTTCCCAACCACTAGAGGGACCTTTACTTTAGATAAGTAGACAAACTGAAGTTACTAAACCTGATGTGTGGGTGACGGTGATAATAGATAAGCTCTAAGACCATTTTAAAATTGAGAAATTATATCTAGATATCATTATCTTTACATTTTCCGTATTAATTTCTACCTAACTACAGATATTTTTATGAAAATGGATGTTCGTCAAATGCTTTTCTCCGACTCACAAGCACGGCTAAATTGTGTAGGATGAATCACAAATAACTGTTAAACTTGTCTTGCTAAATGTCATGCTTTACATTCTATGTTTTATACAATATACTGATGAATTTTAATCCTCACATCGAAATGATCACATTAAAAATAATTAAATTCTTTTTGCAAAATTTGAATCAAAAGAGTTTATTTAGTCTAGATATTTAAAAAATGTGTGTCCAAATGCGAGTTTGAGAGCAATGAGTTTGCAGTGGATTGATATTAGAATTAATGCTCTTCGTGACATCCAATTTGAGCACAAGCTGGCGTCTAAGGAAAATAAAATTTTGTATAGCTAGAGCAAGTTGTATCTGATATAATCGCCTTATTCATACGTACGGTTTAGAAATATTTTTAAAACGTTTGTACTATACTATAACTAAGAAAAAATTAACAAAGGTAGCGAACATAGACAAAAACTTCTTAAACGCCAGTTAAGTGGTGCTTGCTGAGTCACTCCGCATAAATTGTCTAGCTTCCTTGCATTACGACGAATATGGATTCCTATCAAAATAAGCATGGAAGTTGGCAACTCTGCTGATGGGATAAATTTCATATTGTTTGTGTCTAACTTACTCTAACACGTTTATCAAAATTTATTAATAACAAATGTGTTACACACCGGCCAATATGCATTAACCCAGTAAATCTTTATAGACACCATTATCTTACTTGTTAGGACCACAACTTCGGATCTTTATTTTCTCAATTGCTGAGCTACAGTTATTGGTAACATAGTAGAATGAGTTGTTGTAATCCATTTAGAAAGACACTATTTACACGAAACTGGTCTCAGTTGCCATATAAGTTAAAGTCAAATTAAATTTTCTTTTTCCTTTTTAAGAAACCTCGTGCACCATTAAGTTTTTGTAGGTGGCACCAATATTTAATTATATAATCGCAAGATTAATATCTTTTTTCCATTTTATTTTTTGTTATATTCTTTTACTAATTGTATAACCTATCTTATTGCCTTCATCATTCGCTCTAAAATTCTCCGTCCCCGCGTATTGGCATGCTTCTTTGATTTTAAGGATAAATTGCCAAATCTTATCATTAGGTACCTACAGTGTTGTTGAAAACACCGCAGTGCATCAACGACTAAATCCACACAAATCTGAAGGTATTGTTTTAGTGCGGTGGCCTAGTAACTAACGATACGACACGTGTTAAGATCAATAGGGAAACCCAGTTGGCGTCGGGCGCACCCATTGCAGGCGCCGGGACGCCTGGAGCATTGATTGACCTACTGACCTCATTCCTACACGCTATTAATAGTAGCCTTACTCTTCGAGTGGGACGTATAAACAATCGCGTATGTTTAATTTTTGTCATGAACCTAAACCGATAATGAGGGATACAGTAAAGCTTGTACACAAGATGGGTCAAACGGGAGCATTTTTTATGCACTATGAGTAAGAATCATGTAAAGTATGTCACGTTAAAGTAACATAAAACAGAGCGTTTCGTTTTCCGTAGGAATTCTGACCATAAAATTGCAAAAATTCAAGTATTTAGTATTATTTACTAAGTATGAATGCAAATATGATATTTGTTAAAATTACTAGTTCCACTTCATTATTTTTACTTTATATAATCGTGTGCACAGACATTTCGATGAAGCGCATTCGTTATTTTCAAAATTAAAAATTCTGTAAAAATATGTAATTAAACCAATCAATGCAGATCTTACTAGAAATCACTTGAACACCTTTTATAGGTAAACGTTATCTTGAAATGAAGTTGCTATCATTGTTATTAAGAGTTGAATTGGAGTGATTAATAATTTAGTTAAAAAGAAATTGATAAGGTTATGAAAATTGAAAGTGTTATAGGGTAAGGAAAAATACAGTCTGTATTAAAATATCGGGAATTTATTTTCTTTTTTACCAGCGTTATCGATTCCGACGGCTAATCGTCATTGAAATCTGCTACAAGATAAAAAGAAAACGTTGTTATCAAACAAGTGAAAGTTAAATTTTTTGTAAATATAAGAAAAAAATAAAATGTTATTAATATTTATGTAGAGCAAATCTCTTTAACAGCAAAATCAAAAAACTTGGAACTAAAGAACTGTCTTTGATAACATAAAGCTTGGAAGAGACCTACTTTGCCATTATTTCTTACCGATTTGGTTTTAGCACTAGTAAAAGTAGCAACGACAGTGTGTTGAATTTAGCACATTTTTTACTTTTCATATACATTGTAATTAATCTTTTGTGATAGTAGTTTCTCGGTAATTAAAAGAAACGCAAACAGTGGTTGATCACAATTCACACGCGTATGAACAAATTTGCATCTCAATACAAAATGGATGTTGTATTACAATCCTAGAATATATGTCTATAAGACATTGTAAAGGGATCTCGACTTCGAGATCGAATACGATCATCGAATACCCATTCTTCAGGGTATTCGATGCTCGTTTGCAATGTGTCGCTTAAATAAGAGTCTTAAAATAATTAATTGCAAATGTATTGCACAGACAACAGAGATTTCCCTTCTACTTGTCCAATATACGTGCATAATTTTATTTGTTGTGTTGTTGTATAATTAGACGAAGCGTCAAGTCACAGAATACACCTCGCACTTGTAGGCATAGATTACCGTTGATGGTTAACCAATCCTACCGAATCTGGAGATGATTAAACCTCCAATAGAGAATTTGAATATGCCAAACATCATATTGACATGGGGCCTACGGCTTTCCATCCTTGTCCGAGAACAAGGTTTACTTCGATTTTAGTCCGTACGTAAAACCTAAACGTCCTCCCAAAAATACATATGTCAACCGTTCGGGCACCGGATCTAATTTTAAAATACTGGAATGAATGATTTTAGAATATCAAGAAAGCAATCGTTTCAAATTCTACGGTGAATTCAAATTTCCTACTAAAGTTATCGAATATTTATAAAGCTTCATAATGTGGGGATAAATTATACATTTACTTACATTTTTTACTCAGAATTCTCTTAAACGCTATTCGAAGAAGAATTACTACCCTTGGAATCTAGATAATCTATTCTTAAAAAAAATATCCGATCTTTGAGACGACAGGAATCACATTAATACATGTAATATGCAATAATAATCACTTATTCCCATCTCAAAAAACCAATCACAGAAGACATCATCACTAAAAAAATACAAAAACCGCAGTTGGTAAAATAACGTTTGTCAATTAAGGTTTGCACAAATATTTGGGCAGTTTTCTATACTGCAAGTCGTAGAAGAAACCGCTTTTGAATTAATTTATAAGAGTTGTGGGTGCTATGTATTAGTTATATTGCTCAAAAAGCTAATTTAAATGTAATGATACTTTTCAGCAAAAATCATAAACTAACAAGCCACTAGAAAACTAATCTCACCACGTCTAATTAACTCTGATATAAACCTGCTGTATTCGAAAACTTACGCCGCTTACAATAGCAATAATTATCTAGAAACATTTGACTACGTCTAAAAAACCGCTTTCCTATTCTATAATTCTAAAGAATTTTCTATTTCAACTTGACCTAGGTTATTTTGGGCGAACTTACTTTTTAAAAATTTCATTTTGAGAATTAACGTAAATGAATTCATAAGCATGTACTTTTGGGTATATTTATTAGTGAAAAACAAATTAGATAGTAAATTGCATTGGAAATTTGGTAATTGATAACAATATTCAGTTATATTTAAAATAACAAAACAGGTAGAGTATGATACCTTAAAACTACCCAATACTTTTTTGTGCTAAGCACTTTCACTTATATTTTATTCGCAAAAAAAAGAATAGTAATTAATTATATAATCCGATTTCATTAATAATTATATTTCCGGTATAAAGGCTAAGCCACGAGAAAGCACTTTTGTGACCGAAATAGCTAATTGCTAATATATTTTTTAATAAGTATAAGAAACATAGCTGTGCAAAAATTAATTTCATAATAATACTTAGATATGAATCAGACCTATGATATAGGAGCTCACAGCATTTCTTTCTTGAACTCTTGGACCGGCTACTGTCCTGCTAAATTACAAAACAGTATATCGTCCGACAAATATAAGTATACTGAAGAAAACTGCATCAATAATACAACTCTCTTGATGTACATGGTTTTCGCATATGGAAAAACGTTGTAGGAAAATTGTATTGTGAATATGTTTAAATAAAAAAAAAATATATTGGTAGGTGTTTCAACATACAATAAAATTAACAGGATGATGCTGATATATTATTGTAAACTCTAATACAAAATAATTTATCAATATTTTTGTTAGTTACTAAATTAATTTCAATACTGTAACTACAGGTATGTTTCACAATCAACCAATCCACATGATCTATTATTAATTCCACACATGTTTACCTGTTGAAAAAATTGATGTAAAAATATTGACATACTTAACTTTTCTTCTTGTTTACCTTAAGAAAACTCATTCAGAAAAAACAATTTTTGTCTCAAAGCTTTTTCCCTGTTACTGTTAGCAAGTAAAGTGTATAGGCAGAATGGAAAATTTCCAATTTTCAAAAACTCATTTCATCCCCTCAGAGTGTTTTTCCGCAGAGAAAAAAAATGCGTGGTACATACCTATACGTTGCCAAAGTTAGTATTTTTAGTATTAGTATTAGTATTATTGGGCAGAGGCACAGAAGCCTTTAGTCACTGCGACCTTAATAGATCTATTGTAACAAAATGCCCTTACATATGTTAGAGAAGTTGGAGGCTCTTAATATACCTTAATATTACTCTAGGATCTTCGTCCCTCAGTTCAGTAGATGTCAAGAACAGAATGTAATACTGAAATGTTGTTGCCAACATAATTACGTAAAATGTGTTGTGCCGTCTCTAGATTTTCTAGACATAGCATATTTGATCCTCAGCTTTTCCTAGATTGAATATGTGATATTTTAGGACTGCATGACCTGTCAGAAATTCCGCCAGTAATCTAAGGTCCCTTTTGCTGAACGATAGCACTATTTTTGCTGTCTTAGGCGAGCCTGATATGAATGCTTTCGCCTGTTTTTGTCCTGGAATATTGCCCCAGTACGAGGTCTTTTGATTTTGGCTTGGGATCCATCACAGGGTAACGTGGTTTTTATGTCCCAGTTCCCAGTTCAGTAATGTTAGAAAGTGTCTAGCATTGCTATTGCAAATCCATAATTGCACTCGTAGTTAGATGCCGATACTTCCGTTGTGTTTTTTCACCATTTTCAGTGTGAATTGTTTTACTCTACTTGTGTTTGTGTAACTAGTATTAGGCTACACGTTACATTAAAAGAACTCACTGACACGCATTCGGAGTTACTTTGCCCTATCCAAAAGTTACTTTGCTCCTGGCTAGTATATAATACATTTAGTAATAAAAGACAAGTACTATTTTGTTGAACTCTTGCGAATCTGCATGTCAAAAATATTTAAAAGATATAAATGTTATGGAACTTGGAACAGTTTTCTTTGGCTACACAACTGGCTATGGATGCTATCTACTATAACATATATACCAGGTGTGTCGGTAATTCTTTTCCGGTTTTTTCGCTAAAGAAAACACGTTACTTAGAATGGATAGTTAAAATTTATTTATTCAAAGTATTGGCCATTTGATTCTATACATTTTGTCCATCTCTCAGGCAATTTATGAATGCCATTCCAAAAGAACAGTTCCTCCTTTGAGCTAAACCATTCATCGAGCCATTTTTTAACTTCTTCGAAATCGGCGAAGTGCTGCTCTGCAAGCGCGTGCCCCATCGATGCGAAAAGGTGGTAGTCGGATGGAGCCAGGTCTGGAGAGTACGGCGGGTGCGATAAAACTTCCCATCCAAGTGATTTCAACATTTCTTTGACTGGTTTTGCTGTATGAGACGGCGCGTTGTCATGTTGCAAAATCACTTTATCATGTCTTTCAGCGTATTGTGGACGTTTTTCGATCAATGCACAGTTCAAATTGATCATTTGTTGTCGGTAGCGATCACTATTAACTGTTTCTCCCGGTTTCAACAGTTCATAATATACGACACCAATCTGGTCCCACCAGACACAGAGCATGGTCTTGCGACCAAAGCGATTTGGCCTTGCAGTCGATGGGCCAGCTTCGCCAGGTGATAACCATGATTTTTTTCGCTTGGGATTTTCGAAATAAATCCATTTTTCATCACCCGTTACTATTCGATGCAGAAATGACTTCCTTTCATACCTTTGAAGCAGAATTTCACTAACGATTTTTCGATTTTCCATTTGTCTGTCATTCAATTCATGTGGCACCCATCTCCCCATCTTTTGGATCTTTCCCATAGCTTGTAATCGTTCACAAATTGCTACTCGGCCCACATTCAACTTTTCTGCTAATTGTTTTTGAGTTTGTGTTGAGTCTTCATCCAATAGCTCCTGCAATTCCGCGTCTTCAAACGTTTTCGGCCTACCAGGACGTTCTTTATCTTGAACGTTGAAATCACCACATTTGAATTGTCGAAACCACGTTTCACATGTTCTTATGGTTGGAGCATGCTCACCGTAGTCTCTACTAGCAAACGATGACTTTCAGCGGCTTTTTTCTTTTGATGAAACAAGAAAAGTAATGCGTGCCGCAAATGCACGTTTTCAGGCACAAAACTCGACATTTTCAAAAAATTATAAATCTATAACGCTGTTATTTTGGCGGAACGTAACTTGTGTAGTTTTAAGGTTAATGTCAGTAGAATAAAATTACATATGTATCAAATCATAACATTTCATACTTATGGCCAGTGACATCTGCCGGAAAAACCGGAAAGGAATTACCGACACACCTGGTATATAATATATTTACAAAAATATCTAATGTTTTTTAACGTTTTCGAGTACAATTGCACAATTGTTTCTATGCACTTTCTAATATGTTGTGTTAATCGTCACGGTAAATCATTTACATATGCACTGTCCCAAAGCACTTCTGCACACACTATGTCGTGTTAAGAACTCCAAGAACTGCTCGAGAAATGGCTTGGGAAACAGTGCCCGGTTTTTGTCGCTGCTTCCTGAACGGCAGCCATGTATGTATCTTGGCACTAGAGGTCGCCAAAAAATGGCTCGTCGTTTCAAAAGGAAGTGATCTAAACTGTGAAACAAATAACGATGCGAGGTGGAGAAGAAACACCCTCAGAGCCACTCTGATGGCGTCGAGTAGGCAGAAACATGTACATACATGGACTAGAGTGTTTTTTATCTCCTCACATTGCTTTTGTGGTCAGTGATACCATTAATACCATAATGAACCTATATTAGCGTTATTTTTTAGTTATTGTTTCTAGGCATTTTCTAATGTAATACTTTAGATGTTATTTACTTTTTATTTGGTACTACAATCTTTATAGAACAGTGAAAGTGATGCGTTTATGTATCAATGGCCGGAAATTGGACTTGCACATGACGGGTGTAACCGCCGGGTAGCGAATCTGCGGATCCTGTGTAACAGAAACAAAAATTGTTCTATCTTTTTTACATTTACAATGCTATTGTTTTACTCTCTTCCATTCATTCTTCAAAGAAAGAGTAAAAATCAATGTGCAAATAATATCTTGTGGAATTTCTCTTTAAATATTAAAAAAAAAACTTCGTAGATAAAGTTACAACAAACTGTGTATACCTAGTCATTATGAAATCAATAGAATAAAATCAATTCCGTTTGTGGCGTGGTACATATTGTTCAGTTAATCCTGGGAAATGAAACCTCCTTCATAAGTTTGGATCAGATCACACATGTATACCACGTGAAAGTACAATCTGTTACAATCTGTTGATCAGCTTGTTACCAGTTAATTGTAAGTATCCTCTATTTGTTCTTTTTTCGTATTTTCGATTTTATTATAGTCTTTATAATACCCACATATAAAAATAAAAAGAATATCCTCAGAATGTTTCAGTTATTCTTAGCTAGATATGTAAATTACATATAATGTAATGTAGTAGCTATTTTGGATTCTCCAATTCTTTTTCAGACAAAATTTGGTAATCTTTTTCTCTATTCTAGAGAAATTATTTTCCATTTGTAATAGTTCATTATATTTACTTGCTAAATTTGGTTAATTTTGCATAAGTTCTTTATCGTGTTAAAAAATAACAACTTATTCCAATAATTTCCTTAGTACATTAGTGCAAATAGCCAAATTTCCCAGAAAATGTGTTCAATGAATATCTGTATTTATGTTTTACATCAATGTAGGAGTATTTATTTAAAGTAGGCACTAAATCGCTTTCGCATTGAGTTGCATACTTACCTACAGCAGTCTTTTGCTTACAGCTGTTATTTGTTGTTGTACCTATAACAACAAATACACTATTATACAAGGTCTGTATAAATTGTCGCAAAAGCTACACGTACTTCATTCGATTTTGAATCGAAAATCTAAATGCTAAATGTTCTATAAATGTGTATGTGTATTGAAAGTAACATACATTTGACAATACTGTACTTGCATACTACTGTAATAGTAGGTACAATGCTTGTCAAAATTGACAAACAACGTTGCCAAATGTGTTTTTCATGAGAAGATGTTAATAAAGAATTGTTGACTTTGAAATCAAAAAGAAACTGTTTACAAAAAAATAGGAATAAAAAGTCGTCTAAATTTGCAGCTATCTGTATCGACAGATATCGAACACAAACGCTTATTAAGACACTAAAACACCGAACTTCAAGAACCTCGTGAAGACGGTACAACTTTTTACCATTTAGATTTTCGAGTCAGAAACGAACGAAGAATGTTGCTACGTGTAACTTTTCCGACAATTTATACACACGTTATATACTAGTTTTCAAATTGCGAAACTGCAGAAAAGTGTCTGACTGACTGAGATATTTAAAGTCAAATAAAATCCGTATCAAGTAAACTTCTTCCATTAAATAAATCTTTGAAAAGATTTTTTAGCGAATCCCACTTAACAGTTTTAGTTGTGAAAGAAAGTAATATTTTATTATGCTTTTGATGACATATGGTACAAGTAACTATAATGTTAATCGGATTCATATCATATCACATCTATTAATTATTAAAACCCTGCTTAGGAACTGCGTAAGAGTAGTGCTGTTTTTAAAATCTTTAATTTTAGTTTATAATGGTTAGAATAATTTTTATTTAAACCTATTTTGTATTTTCCATCCTTTTTTATATCTACCCATATCACTTTGTATCTCTTTTCTTTGCAATAAAACTTCTACAATTAAATTTTTGTGAAAGTATTTCTCGTTATGAAAATATTTGAAATACTGAAGACCACAACATTTCACAAACATATTTTATGTTGTGTCTGTGTAAATGTAAAAAAACATAATTATATTAAATAGAATAATAACATTCCGGCCACGGCCTCTTAGTAGCTTTTGAGTGTTCTCCCCCAATAATTTTGCTGGACAAATTATCATACTACGGTTCTCCTATTGCGAGCCGGAATCTTATCAAATCTTATCTAAGAAGTAGACAACAGTGCGTTTCTTTTAACGGTGTGTCGTCAGAGTTTTACAATGGTATGATTGGAGTTCCTCGGGGATCTGTCTTGGGACCGCTTTTGTTTTTAATTTATATCAATGATATTTCTATTTGTAGTTCCGATGTACAATTTATTTTGTAGGTTGATGACATTACTTTGGTAACAAAACCTCTTGACTTACTTCGAACATTTATGTTTATACTTGTGCTTCTAGTTTTTTTTATGTACGTTTGTATTATCGTTATATCTTGTTTTTGTACTTTTTTGACCTTTTTGGAGCATTCTGTTAGGCTAATAAATTATTATTATTACCACACTAAAAAAAAAAATTAAACCGATATACGGGATCCACGATGAGTAGTAAGTAATAAGCAATGGCAGTGATGTGATGTGATGTGTTATACAACAAATTAAATTAAAAATTATGTAAATACTTTTTCTAGAGATGGTTTCTACTTAGCATAAACTGAAAAAGTCTACGTACAAGCACAGCTCATACAATGAGTTTTCATGATTGTTGGTATCATTTGTCATTATTATACGAAATCTTGACTTAAAAAAATTCGGTCGTGAAATTCTTTTACTAACGTGTACAATGTCCTTTTCTAATGTCACTACTCACGTAGACTTCTGACCCAATTGATGCACGTTTTGCGTAATGGGAAATCGATCGATTGGAGTGAATGACACGCACTCATATTGTGCAACACTTGGACTTAAGGTTGTAAGATAATAGAGCTTGTTGATACAGGTACGTTGATAACACCTTTGTCATCTGACCTCATAGACGGGAATCTTTAAACAATTTCCTCTTGTTTCTGAATTCCCAACATGGTCCCATACGAGATAAAAACAGGCTTCCACGGCTAGAGTCAGTTAAAACTAAACGTGTTCCGGGTTTGGACCGTGTCAAGACCTTTTTTTTGTTAAACGAAAACTCTACACATCTGAAGATGCCTCATATAATTCTGGGCGAAACGTCGAGTTTTAACGTGGTTGAATTGGTAATAATATCCAAAATGGATCCCCAGTTGTATTCGATAAAGAAAGGAGGGTAAGTATAAGTTATTTAATTACGTTTTTCGATTTAAAAAATAAAATTTGTACAATTTTTGGTTAAATTTACACCTTAGTAATAACATGTATACAGATAGTTGACATTTTATAGCCAAGAGACAGTTGTATTCGAGAATTTAGGCGCCATCCCTTATAAAGGACGTTGTGCTAAATGGCATATTTTTGTCTGTGCTTCAGACTAACTTTAGCTCGCTTTAGAAGAAGATAATCATTTTCTAGGAAAGGAAGTATATGTATAAGTTGAGACCGATTATTGAGACTCTCAATAAAAATTTTATAAAACATTGTGGCATTGAAGAACATTTGTCAGTGGACGAAAGTATGATACCGTATTACGGTAAGCATTACGCTAAACAATTTATTTGCGGAAAGCCTATTAGATTTGTTTTCAAAAGTTGGGCGCTTTGTTCGAGTACTGGTTATATGCTTGCATTTGATGTTTACACAGGAAAACGTTCTAAACAGGATGAAATGTTTGGTCTTGGTGGTTATGTGGTCCTGTCTCTACTGGAGAAATTATATTTACCAGCGAACAAAGGCTACAAGATATTTTTCGATAATTATTTTACAGGTTTGCCGTTACTTCGCCACTTGAAAGACCAAGGGTATTGTGCATCCGGCATAATTCGCGAAAATAGAACAGAAAATTGCCCGCTAAGCGACAGAAAAACATGGAATACAAGACAACGGGGTCACTCCGAATATAATAGCGAACAAGTCATTGGTAGTGCAATATTTGCATACTTCCTGGATGTTACTGTTGTAAGCTCATGGTTACTCGTGAAAGAGCTTCGACCTGATGATCGAAATTGTAATAGCTTATTGACGCTTAAAAGGCATATAACACTAAATTTTTTGAAATCTTATGGGTCAAAATCTAACAGAGGACAAATTAGCTGTAATCCGACTAACGACATACGACTTGATGACAGAGAACACCTGATTGAGTGTAACCAAACAGATAGAAGATGTAAATATTGTACTGAAAAGTGTAACTTTGTATGTATTAAGTGTAAAACAGGTTTACATCCAAAAAGTTGTTTTAAGGAATACCTATCATTTTAAATAATATATATAAAAATAAAAAATAAAATTTACTTTACAGTTCCTTGTGACCTATAAGGACAATGTCCCTTAAAAGGGACTACCTGTTTTATTCTTTTAACAACAAAAACGGTATTTTTATGCATAAGAAGGATTATCATAAAATTGTTCCATTGTAAAAAAAAATAACTTTGTCCACTAATGGGTTAACAAAAAACGACATGATACGGTCCAAACCTGGTTTAGTTTTAAATGATTCCATAAGCTTCGCCATAGAGGTCGAATCGGGCGGTTGCCTTCCTTTCCTAGATGTTCTCATACACTGACGTCTGACACTGCGCTAGGACAGAACTATCACACTATCATCCAGCCTAAAAATACGATGTTATCAATTCTCTTATCCAAAGGGCTATTTTCATATCTGAATCCAATTCGCTTCCTCGAGAACTGAACCACATGACCAAAACTCTGATCCGTAATAATTATTCCACGAAAGATATTCAAACTACCGTTGACCGCCAAACTAATTCTTCTCCGCAGCACATCTCGTCATGTAACCCTAATTTTCAAAAGCAAACATATCTATCCTACATTCTTCTGCAACAACATAAAAACGAGCGTTCTACACGGTTGCTGCACGCAGCTGGGTCCCCACTGGTTGAGCATATACTGGAAACTGGTCATCAAATCCAATTTAACTCTACCTGGATTTTGTCTTACAATCCTCACTATTACAGTAGAAAAATCCGTGAGTCCATGAAATTCTTCAAACATCCCGGTAATTTAAACCGCAATTATGGCTATCCATTACATCACATGTAGCAATACTAACTTTCCCGCTTCATTGACCTAGAACAAGCCTTATGTAAACCCTCCCCGGATGAATAGTCCCCAGTCAGGGGACGTAAGGACAGCCTTCAAGATGTCTGTTAAGAGTGAGGACTAAACGTCGGCACGACAACAACCCGGAAACCAAAAGTATTATGTTATTGGCGAACGCGGAAGCCCACGCATATGTTTGCTTATTACGTAAAGTAAGCACTTACATAAAATCTTTGTTGGGTAATTCTACCTACATATACTGCTCCAAGGCTGAAGACACAGTTGGATGTGCGTACTATGACCTGATTTAGATATTCAGGCATCATAAATTGAATCGTCTTGTTCCCATGCTTACAGCTGAAGCATTTACATTGATTCTTCTATTGTTGATATTTGAAACAATCTTTGACTATCAAGCTGTTTTGTCTGCTATTAAGAATTTTAAATACACTAGTAGTAATCATACAACTATATTCGATATACCATCTTTAGTATAGACGTGAAATCAATTTCATTTCGGTCAAGTCACGGTGGCATCGAAGGAAAAGTTCCAAACCAATACACAAAACAAGTGTACAATCATGTGATCAAAATACCGATCCAATAGATGGAATTCGCCGAAACACCTAATACTCATTATACGTTAATACACCAAAGAAAATCAGTTACATTCAAGAACTCTGTCAACTATCAACTAAATTGTCACGATGGATCCCGCGACATGAAATGTATGTAGCAGTGTACACTGTTCGTTTATCTTAAATCTTTTTTCTCTGGCATTCATAGCTTTTTAAGTATTTTATTTTAAACTAATTCATTAATATCGTAATATGTGATTAATAGCCTAGACGCCAAGATTAAAAACGTAAAAAAACGAATACTAATTAATTGAGACACTATCCATTAGCAGCTTTTTCGTGGTAGTTACAATTACCTATTTTGCTTGGAGAAAATATGGAATTGTCCTCTGCTTCTGTGTATATTTTTTCAATAAAACTAGCAGTCCGTCAAATAAGCAATTGGTTTAAGGCGCAGTTTAAGAATTACCTTAGTATGAATGTTATCCTAATTAACATTATATTTAAATAACGTTTTATAAAATTCCACTACGTTCGTAAAATTGGTTTTTAAAACTCGGAATACTGTTAGTCGACAATTTTGTACTTTCTATTAAACAATACAGTATATAACCTGTATTTAATTAAAACATGCAATAAAACCAGCAAGATGTCCCGAAAATAAATCACACAGTTTTTTTTTAGTTCTATTTTCCATGCAAAGATCAAATTTCGCGAGAGGAAATGAGCATTCAGAAAAAATAGTGTATATATTAACGAAAGATAGTGAAAGTGAGAATTTTTAAAGTTCACTGAACTGTTATTCACTCTGTACACTCTATTTTAATGGTACCTTATGCTTATATAAAGCGACATAACATTAGATGATGATTTTGTGTACATTTATTTAGAAAATATTCTAAATAGTACTTTTTGCTTACATCATTAAGTTATTCAACGCTATACAGGCTGATTTCTTTTTCCCTCGCCATCCCCATGGTGATTTCAACCATGTAAAACATGGTAAACGCTTTTTTACGATTAAATAAGGTAGCCAAGAAATTTCATACTGTCACACATTTCAATTGTTGTACATTAGTAAAAGAAAAATGTCCCACCAGCAAAGAGAAACGAGATGTAAGTATCTTCTATTCGTCGGACCGAAATGCAACAATAGTACAAGATATTTACGTTGTATCCAGAACGGCAACAGCCACATTGTATCATTTTTGTATATCTTGATTGAAAATGGATCGCGGCGGAGGTGCATGTCCCCACTTTATACTACAAAAAGAAAATTTTGTGCGGAGTTGCAATGGTTTCTTTTTAGCTAGATTGGGGAAGTGCCAGCCCTGTCACGTAGGAATTTTGAAATTTCGTGTACGCTATCATTTTGTGCCCCAAAAACGAAAACTTTGCGCTTTAATATTAACGGAGGTAAAATGATCTCTTTTTTAACGAGGTTGGGGACACGCTGCCCCGCCACCTCGGCATCTTGATATTCTCTGTACGCTATAATTTTCCACCGCAAAAAGAAAATGTGGCATTCAATTCGGGCATGGGATGTCCCCGGCTCCGCAACCACTAGGTGTTCAAATTTCATATACGCTATCGTTTTGCGCTTATTTTGTACCGTTTTGTGCCGTAAAAAGAAACGTTAACGAAATATTAACGTTTTCGGACATGGCACGATCTCAATCCCGCCACCTCCGGATTTTGAAACTTCGTATACGCAGGTTGTTTGGGAAACCAGTTCACTGCCTCAGATTAAAGTATCTGGTCAAAAGGAATATGTTATTTAAAAGTAAGGATCGTACATACATTTCGATATAACGGTCAAGCGTTCACCGATACTTTTTAAACATATTTTATATCGTTTAATTTTATTGTTGCGGGTTTTCTCTATTCGCTCGTTCCTAAAAATATTTTTATTGCTCAAAATGTGCTTTATGAGAAATATATTAACTAAATACGTATTGAGGAGATATTTTTTTTGTTTGGAAATGTAACTAAGGTGTTATAATTAGTACAATCGCAGTTTCTAACGCAACTATTACTAAAATAATAGAGAAAATACCAACTGATGTGATTTAGCAAGAGGTAAGTAATTAATTAAAAATCTCCACTAAATACGCATACACGATTACAATAAGCAATAGGTTTGGTTCTATGCAAAAGATCTGTGCGTCGATCCCTAATAGTGAACAGATGAATTGCCACTGATGCAGATTGCAAACGAAGCAGTTGGTAGAAATATTGCGCACAAAGACAAAGAAGTCGCTGAAACAATAATCCATACTTTATAAATCTCTGCCATGTATACCCACAAGCATGTCCTCAGCCCCGCCCAGAAAATGTTATAACTAGAGATGACAAAGACAAAGGTGAAATTATTACCTTTTTGCAGCGACGTGTTTTGTCAACTCTCGGGAAAACCAGTAGGCAACATGAACCCTTTCTTATGAGACGAATAGACACGAGTCTGTCTAGTCGCTGCAAAAAAGTAATAATTTCACCTGCCTTGGTCATTTCTAGTTATAACTCCCTTAGTATTGAACCACAAAATTTTCTTTTTGCGACATAAGACGCCAGAATATCAGCACAAAATGGTAGCGTACACGAAATTTCAAATTGCCGAAACGATGGGGATGACAGGTGCCCAGCCAAGAAGAAAGCGTTATAATTAAATCACAAATATTAAAGCCCCGTTAATATTAAAGCACAAAATTTTCTTTTTGCGGCACAAATTTCAAATTCCTGAGGTGGCGGAATTGGGGACATGCATCCTCGCGACGGAGCAAGTTAAAAATGGGGAATAGACAATACCTTCTACGAATGGTCGATTTGAAACAAAAATTGAACTGTCCAAGATATTTTAAAAATAATTAATAGTAATGATTAATGAATTTAATTTAAAATTTTTGGGACGTAATGTACATACTGTACGTAGATGTTTTGAAAATAGCATCTAGATACACAGGAAAATATCTAGATTAGCATTTCGCAGTAATTTTTGAAAATTAAATATGTAATTTTCTCATTTTCCGTATCTCTGGTTAATCGAAATCTTAATATAACTTATAATGACCGGCGTTTCGCAGTGATTTTCTTTGGGGTGCTTTTTACGTTTAACAAAAGAAAACTCACTGATGCTTCAATGAGAACTTTATCAACCGGAAAGAGACATAAATCAATGAACCCACAAAAAATATGAAAAACGAACAAAACAATAAGAAATTAATTGATGTAAAAAAATATTGTAAGATTTGAGAAATGGAATGTTCTATGACTTTTTCATCAACATTATTAATACAACAAGAACATTAAGACGTTCTTGATGGTGTTTTTGAAAAATGCTTTTATGTGTTTCAAAGTTGATTCTGCGGTAAACACAACACAGAAAACCATATATGTATTAATATACAACAAATTTACTTCGGGTCTCAACCTTACTATTGTGCATATTTTAAGCACCGGCAAGCTGCTTAATTTTTATCGCGTCTGCCAATAGTAAAGCTTTAAAATTTATGTTGAATTTCCCCAATTTTTCGCACTAAACAACTAAATAAGTTTATAGCAACGTTAAAAACAAAAAACTAAATAAGTGATTAACACTATTACTACAATATACAATACTTTGTTAATCCTATTACAATATCATGAAAATTTTCGGAAAACGAAATTTCTACCGCTTTATCAACGCTATATAACAAAATAAGTGCGCTGAAGTTCAAGATAAAGGATCGTAAAGTTGATATTTGAAGCTGCACAATCAAAAAAAAATACTTGGTAGTAATTTTAAAGTGTTTAATCTCCTGACGATGCCGCAATATGATGACGATTCTAATCAACCAAATCGATAAGACCTGATGTGTTCCTTAAATCTGGTGCCTATCGCTCTTTTCGTTTGACCAATATAGGTTTTGTCACAATGACTGCATGGAAAGCTATCGAAAGCATGTTATTAATTTCATCTAATATAATCCATGGCGTCTCTGCGTGGGTGTGATTTAAAAAGAAAGAGCAGTAATCAAATGAACAGGCGTTTGCCAAAAAAATCTATTTTTTTAATAATTTGGGCGATCGGTTTCATGTTATATAAAATACATCCTCAGGCCAGCTAAAAGGATACATATAAAGTTGTAAAAATTGAAAAACCCAAATTTTACAATAACGTGCATATTAAGCGATTCTTTCCTCTTTCTTAGAAATGTCTTTCGGGTGATGTCGTGTAGTTAATATTTTATTTTACTTGACGTTTCGCTGACTATCCTGTCAGCTTCTTCAGAAGATTTCTAAAGACTTTCTAAAGTCTTTAGAAGCTGACAGGATAGTCAGCGAAACGTCAAGTAAAATATTAACTACACGACATCACCCGAAAGACATTTCTACTATGGATTACGGTCGTGAAAGCCTACACTCAACTATTTCCTCTTTCTTCTTCATTTTTAAGTTAAAATATTAAAATAAAAAGATTTTTTTTCCGTTATCATTGTAATTCTCCAAAATAGACAATTATATTTCTAATGTATATGTAAGAAAAGATTTTTTTAAATTTTTGTATTATAGAATATTGATATAATTTCTAAGCTGTACCCTTCCATATTTCCTTAAAATGATACACATACATACTCTTTACCACTAAACTCAAAAAAATTTTTCTTATATATACATTAAAAAAAATCTTTTTATTTTAATATTTTGACTTAGAAATGAAGAGGAAAGAGAAAAGGATGTCTTAATATACACGTACAAATAATAAAATTTGAGTTTTTCAATTTTTTGGTAACTATCCCATACGGATAGCTTGTAGCTGGCCTAAGGATGTGCTTTATATAACACGAAATCGGTCACCCCAATTATTAAAAAATGTAATTTTCATGAGAAATTACATTTTCTTTGAATATTACTTCTTCTATTGAATTTCATATAACACTACAAATAAAAATAAAATAAAATAAAAAATAAACTCATACTGACGCTACTGCTATATAATAGGAAACATCACCATATAGCAAATAGTTTAGTATCTAAAGAGGATACCTGATAGATGGCGCTGAATACCAGATAAGAGTTAAATAATTAAAAATAATATTCTTAATTACATATTTTCTGATTTTTTCGTGCGCGTTTTTTATTCCACCAAATAAGTATTTTCTTAACTGGGTAAATAAATGTATCTGTTGATGTCATTGCATAAGAAACTAGAAACATTCGATTTTCTTCTATATTCTAGAATGTTGTAGGCATCTACTTCATACATATAACATATTATTTATTTATTGAAAGAAGAATTTTAGTCTAAAATTTTTTTAATAAATGTTAAATTTGGAATTTCAAAATAAGGGTTTCACATTGACGCTACTATTACAATACACACGTGTTTAACAAGTAGTATACATCCAGGCACTGATCTGAAATATGTATAAATGCTAAAACAATATATGTACAAGAAACATAAACGTAGGCTAATTAAATTTACATAAAAGCGGTAGTACTTTGAATTTTGAACTAGGCACCTTTCCAAACAAATCGTAAATAAGCTTTAAAAGTATGTAGTAATAAAAGATATACAATTGAATGGTAGCCTTTTATTGTATATACATACAGACACAGATATATTAGACCTAAACAAAAATTAATGTTCCAAATGTTATTTACGTTTAGATGTTTCCTGATATAATACATTACACTGGAATCGTATAAATAAAATATGTATATATTATAGTAAATGCTTATACATTACTAGACATCGATCACAACTCAATAAAATGTTTTCTAAACAAGAAAACATGTACCCATGTATATAGTTTTCTAGAAACAACTTCACCTATTTATTTAAAGCTATTATCATGATTTAATTCGAAAACTATTGAAATGTAGTGTTTCTGTTTCTTTTTTCAACTTCAATAATTCGTTTTGTATCAGGTCTGTAATTTCCTTTCTAGCCTCCACATCCGTTGCATTACGTGCACGTAATGTTCTCACTAATTCAGAAAAATCAATAGGATTTCCAAAATTAAGCGTCAGCTTCTTGAACAAACGTAGATAATATGGCGGCTCATTTGGCAAGACATCATCCATTCCTAAATGCCATATAGGAATAACTATGGGCGTTACTAACGACTCAAAGATCATCCTTCCTACACCCCATTTCAGTCGCATATTTTCCTTTGTCATGTTTACTTTACCTTCTGGAAAAACATGTACCCAAGATCCCTTGTTTAATTGTTCGATGCAGAAGTCCACCGCATTCTGGAAGACGCCTGCACCTCTAATGATTGGAACGCATTTCCCAAAAGCGAAAAAGTATGAATGTTGTGCGCATGTAAAACAAATATCGTGTGCAGCTAAAGACCATCTCATCCTGTCTTTATTCAACAAATGTTTCAGCTTTAGCGAACCCCACAAACCAGGATCATCGAAACAAGAATGGTGATTAGATACGGTTATCAACGGAACATTTTTTGGTCTTTCATCTAAAGCACGTAACATGATATGCCTATTGTATATTTTTGTTGTGTTTAACCATTTTATTAGAATTTTGCTGAAAATACCCACGGCAGCCATAGTAATTGTGCTTGCTAAATTCCAAAATTTAGTGGAATTTCGGAAGCTGGGTAATATCCAGTCAATATTATAATTCATTCGTATTGCTGACGATATACTCATGATGAATTGGACAATTAGTGTCTACTTTTTTTTACAAAATAACCTCACATTGTCGAGGAGCCTGCGATTTACCTCATTTCCGTTATGTAACGAACTAACATTGTAATTTTCTTGATTTTTTTCACTCTCAGTTTATTTATTAGAGCAAAACTTGATACGAAAATTGATATTAAATTTAATAACAAACATAACATTACAATGCACGGTGAATGAGTGTCAAAATAGTTGTCATTTAGTCTTTTAGTTATCTTTCATTTATAATGTTGGCAATGGACATTTTTTGAAAATTATTTTATAGATACACTCATAATTGTTTTAGTAATTTTATATAATTGTAGCGTTCTCATTTTTGATTAAAATACTAGCGGCGGTTATAAATTATTACATAATTTCTTCGTCACCATTTTTGTGCAAAAACACACAATGGCGTGTGCTAAGTTTATGAACGTATGCAATGATTATCAATATGAAATTAAAAAGTACAGGGCGAATATAAAAATAGCACCGTCACTAAATTATAAACATTAATCATAAAAGAAGTCGAAACTCACATTCTACAGTAAAAGTAATATTAAGCCAACAAACATAAGTGTTATGTGAACTAGTTTCCTATTAGAATGTGAGAGCACCTTTCTATTGATTTCACATGTTTGGGAACACTCTAAACGCTTGCTATTGGTTTAATAATGTAAGGTCGCCGCGAGACTGTGATCGTTCGCCGAATCATACGCAGAGCTTTGGTAAATTACCGCGAGGACCTGCGCTACGAGTTGCGTGTTAGTAGGCGCTGAAATAAGCGCCGATCAATGCAAGGCCTTGGTGAATTTTACGAACTCTCGTTTACTATTTCGTCTTGAAAACTGTTCTAACTGTGATCTGTGTTCACCGATTTCGATGAAGTAAGTGTAGTTTTTAGTGGCGTTCTTTTACATTATCTAGCAAAGTTTCTCCTATTTCGTAATGCAGTGCGTATTCGTCTACCCTTGTGAATTATTGTAACGAATATTTTTTTAAGGCGCATGTTTAAAAAAAATGAATTTTGTTTTCATCTATTTTTCGAATGATTCGTATAGTCTGATTCGTTTTTGTTAAATAAAGCAAAATATACATTGTAATTTTTTTACCAACAGATATGTCTCCGTTATAGAAAAGAAGTTTCCATAGTTTTACAAAATAATGCTAAATATTCATTTTACTTTCATTACTCCATCGATAAGCAATAGGTTCGTTTCCCAGATTAAATCGTCACATGTAAGCCAAGGCCAATACAGGCACGTGTATGAGCTTGGTGACCTACTTACCAAACGCGGAACAGCACGAGTTAAACCGAACGAGGAGATCAATACTTGAAAGCGAGCGTATTCTAATATTCTATGCTCTATTTTATACTACAATTCGGTTAGTTGTAGAAAGTTTTTGTTTGCGTGTCGCGCAACATCGCTAGGGGATCATTGATCTTAAAGAGTAATGTACGTTTTGTAAGAAAAGTTCATCTAGTTTGTTGTTTTAAATATTGTGATATACACCGCCTTAAATATTTCTACGCAGAACAGAACCTTCATCTGCAATTTGTGCGCCGAAACAGGTATTTTCAAAGATATCGTAGGTGTAGACTTACTCAAGTGAAAAAATTGCAATATAACGAAACTGATTTCGAATAAATTGCGCAATAATACAGCTAATCTACACACGTGTAGCGAGGTCATCGAACCGCCACGTGTCATGGTGCGAGTGAGAAAGAGAAAGAAGAGAAATCTCATCACAATAATGAAAAATCGAGGGACTTTCTCGTGTTGAAGTGCGCAGTGCGTCACAGTCTAATTTTGATAGGGTAAGAGTGGGAGTAAAAGTGGACCAATGCGGGATCTGACCTCAACCCCACTACCGATCGCAAGCTTGCTTGCTAACTGTGAACCCCGCGTTCCTTATTCTTGCAGAAACGGTCGAAGTTAGTACGTCGTTGGCTTTCCGATATTCAACATTTTTTTTTTGAACACAAAGAGCAGTGATATCCTTGCAGATGAGATATCAAAGTACAGTGCGCGTTTCAAGTTTTCCTTTTGGTTATTTGATAATCGCGTATAAACCGACCTACTTTCAAAACTTCCGCATTGTAAACCCGCAGCCATCTTGTTGCCACTAGTTTGCAAGTATGCCAACGGTCCGAGTAATTTTTTTTATTGCTTTACGAATCTGTGACGTAATAAGTATTCGTTTCTTTTACTCGGATCTAAAGTAAATTACACGCGATATTCTTTATATTGCAATTTGATTTAAAAACAGGCGGGAGTGAAGTGCGTGATCATTTTGTTTTAGTATTGCGTCATTATTGCAATAGTGAGTGTCGAGATAGAATGCGTTTATATAAATTTCCTGGGCTTGCCGACGTTCAACGAAATGCGCAATTTCCTCTAAGTGTTAGCGTCACTCTTTAATTTGTTTATTGTAGGATGGTGTTTACTTTATTTTTTTAAATTGTAATTAGCTTTATTAGAAAAGAAGATATCCGATGGGTGAACAGGGGAGAGGATATAGGCTTACTTTGATTTTAACTTAGTCAGTCTTTTTCTCTCTCCTATTAATCCATTAGAAATACATCTTACGTAAGAAAATGGTAATGGAAAGGCAGTACCATCATTTTCTGTTGAGTTGTGTGAAATGGCGTCTTGCGTTAGGGGATTGGCTTATTATCCCTCGATGTAGGTCGTCCGCTCCTCGACCTGTTTATTTAGGGTGGAACCCCAAATTTTCTTACCCCTCCTAGAGTTATTTTTGTTAATAGGCGGAGACTATCATAGCTTGTTCGTCTATGGAATTTTTTTTTGTTTTCGCGGCAACACGTGATACATGAATAGTTGCAACATAGATGATTAATTATTGCCAATATATTAAAAAATTTATACCAATAATTTTTTTAGTTAAACAAGTTAGTCGTATCTTACTAGAGTTTGAGGCTTTTTTGTCTGCGGTGCATAACAGAAGCGTGGTTGTACAAAGAACGTTCTGGTAAAAATTGCGGGTTCTTAAATTTTATGCGGTAACAAAAAGCGTTGCAAACATTAGGCCACGTTTCAAGTTCACATCTCCCTGCCAGAATACATCACTGGCCCGGACCAATAGGAAACTAGTATTGGGACCCTGGCACTCCCAAACTTTCCATGGCAACAGACCATCACACATTCAGGCCTCCCGCAAAATTCGACTTCCTGCTAGGGTTAGATAAGAATGCGAAAACCGTTAGAAATGAATTCTCGAGTCTTTGTTTGCTGCGTCCATTCGTTTTAATGGTGAACGCCATATGCATAAAAAGAAATAAATTTCAACGTTTTCTTCGTACCGAACGAGATTACATTCAAATTTCATTTTTACGCTTACTATTCTTGACGTCAAATATGTAATAATTTTATTTACACGTTGATTTTTTCTAAGTGAAACCCTATTTTCAAACATTATTTAGATATGTATTAGAAATTACTTATGGTTCTAATAGTACATCAAAAAATGTATTCTTGCATGTTCTTGATAATTATATATATTTATCAAACAAAAATGTTCAAAAGTTGAAATTGAAATTGATCTTATTAATTAAACAAACACAAGATATTCATTTATAACGATCAGGACTCCCATAAAATCGATTTTCTTTTGTAAGTTGCGCTGAGATTATATTTTTGAATACTCGCAGATTACATAGTTGCTACACGTGCTTTGTTATATTTGCACATCCGTGGCATTCAAAAATGCAGCTAATCGCAATCACGTGTTGGGATTAATATTTTATAAACCTTTTCAAATACAAATAATGTTATAAATTCGGTTAGTTTATTTCATACGGTTTATTAAAATTTTTTGATTAGTTGTGTTAATAAAATCCGTACGAATTTGTTATTATGCGTTAATAGTTAAGTGCACATTTTATTTTATCAATTTTGAAATATGAACAAAGATGCAAATTTATTTTCTTTTTTAATTTTAATATATATACCATGGAAAAACAACAAAATTTAAATAGAATAGATATTTAAGCATATATATAATATATAAATCCTCTGTGTTGTTACGTATACACAAGGATATATATAATGTGCATGATTCAAAAGTGAAAGCCCTAAATTACCCTATAATTTTATCGATAAATATCAAAATATTTTTAAAGGAAAAGACAATTATTACTTCGAAGAAAATATAGTGTTTTGGAACAACGCTCTAATCCGCAAAGAATATAGTGTTCTACCATATAACTGTAGATCATTGTTGATTGTTGTTTTCGCCAGAAATCAAGGTATGTGGAAATTTTGATTACTAGTGTGGTTACGCTTCGGGGTGCAATGGCGTCGGAATAGGAAAATTTGCTTTCGGTAAAGGTAATTTGAATGAATTTGAGTGTCTGGTATTGTGTGAAATTTTTGAGATTGGACTTGACTTGTTGATTTTCCAGCGATTTGTTATATATTCAAAAACCAAATTGAAATATTTTATATTTCATGCAAAAACCAAATAAAAGTGTTTAACTTCTAAAATGATGTCTGCCATATTGTTATGGTGAAGCCACGCTACCATTTTATCCGTATTTATACCTATATCTTATATGGTTTAAATGAAACCTATGCGATAATAACATATTTTATATTTTTATAATAGCTTTTTTAGAAAATCGTCAATTTAATTATTGAAATTCCATCTTTTCTTTACGAGAATCGACGCTTATCCTGTTATTAATAGATTTTTCTGACTACCTTTACAAAGCTTGGTAAAATGTTTCAATAAACACATTTAATAATGCATTTGCAGCTAAAGAGGCTGCAATAACAAGTGAATGCATAGCCTAATTCTTATGAAGCTTTCAAATTTTGATAAAGACTAACTTCTTTTAAAGCTACAAGTTCTTATAGAGACTAGAATTCACTAACTATAATATTTCTACGTTATCCTATGGTGTGTGACACACAAGCAGTATGATTTAAAAGATTTAATGACATCACTGTTCCAGCAACAATGACGTGATGAATAATTACCCTACGAGGGATTGCTAGATTTTGAAAAAATTGATCGATCTGTTATGTTCTATCTGTTGTTATGCGATTTTCTAGAAAACATCCAATAATTATTGGTTATGAATTTTCAGAAAGTAGATTCGACAGTGTAAGGAGGTAGGTAGGAGGAGCGTAAACATTATAATTCATTTAAACCCTAAAGTTAATATGCAATAAGATCAATCAGTTTCAAAAGTTATGGTTATTTGTAATATTCTAGACCGTAAAATATGGTAATTGTTACTTACACGTTTATTAATCTATTTTATAGAACTTAAAAAAGCTTAAACCTCATTTAAAACCATTTTTTTTTGTTCAAAATGAATTTTTCTTCATTACAGGTAAATTAGGATAAAGCCTATAGAATAAGTAGTTCCCCCAATGTCGCTAATGTACAGAATGCAATCGTTAAATTTAATAGATTAAAACAGCGTACAGTATCTTATTAGGTAACTGCAAAGATTATGTACTCGAAGAATTGCGTAATTACAAAAATTATCTGTGAAAGTGCACCACTTTCAACGTACCACAATAGATAAATACGTATTTATTTTGAATTAGATACCGATTATAAAGAGTGCAGACAGGTTACACTTAATTATAGCTCAGTTCCCTCATCTACTTTGTGTTTAAGCAAATTTTTGATTTTTTTATTTTTGTTTTTTTCTGTCACTAAAGTAAACTGAAAATTTACCACACTAGTAGTTACTTGTTATAGTTTTATATCAGCAACTACCTCAACTTTAGTGTAGCGTTTCGTAAATATTACATCTTTTATTTTAAAATGCATGCGTGGCCATTTTATCGATCATCGGCTACATACTTTTAATTGACTAACTTGATAAATAAATAGTGTTATTCTCTTAGGGAATATTTTTTTCACCATCTTATTAAATCCTCAAAAACTGGTTTTTATCGAAAATTATTAGGAATGATAGGAATTAGATACGTCAAGCGGAAAGATGTATCCGATTTTGGATAACTGTTTAAGAAAATGTACTATTTAAAATGACGGCAAGGTGCAGCTGCTCTTTACCCAGCATGGTCAGCGTAGCAGATTTCTAGTGGAAGTATTCCACTATTTCATCTTCAGCCTTGCAGCCATCATGACAGATCTTCGGTTAATCCCATCCTTTAACCGACAGTGCCCAATCAAAATTCCAACAACCATTCGAAGGTCTCTTCTGGACAGTCTCAGGTATCCTACTATTGTGCGCTTATTCGCATAGCTCAATGTGACTTCAGCGGTAAGGGGACACACGATCGAATGCGGGAAATTTGCACATAACTTAAATGTGTAGGTTAACGTGCAAATAAAATTAATTTGAATTTAGGTGCTATATGCATATAAAGTAAGACGAAAGTAATTTCTTTACTATTTACAGTGTAAGAGAGCTTGTGTAACCTTCATGTAGTGTACGGGTAAAATAATTAATGGAGAATAGTGCAACTTACTAACGTTAGATACCGATGTACTAATGGAATTAAATTCAAATACATTTCTAATATGCTTTGTAGTGTTATATGATACGAGAGCATATACCACCGGAGCGCGTCTTGACGATTGTTTAAGGGAAGAAAGAAACGAAGCAAAGACGCACAGACTTTGAATTTGTCAGCACACGTTTTATGTTTCTTCGAACGTAATGCATTAAGTTGCCAATCTTCTTCTATGTATCAAACGGAAATTCACTATGAAGCGATCGGTACAGTCAAACGCTGCTTTTACTATGTACAGTACGAAGTGTACACTAGTACTATGTATATAAATCTATACAGATTTTAGATGTAGAGATAATTTAATTTAAAATAATTTCTTTGTCGTTCGACGTACATTAAATTTAAAACGTTTAAATTTACTTGTTTTTATATCTTACGAATTGCAAAGATTGCATAGGCTATCGTCTAGTCTTTCAAATGTGTCGTCGGCTGTAAGAGCAAGAATGAACTCGAATGTTCGTTCTATATTGTGGGGTGAACTGTTTTAAGTTACTGTAAGACAAAATAATGAACTTGGAAGTTTTTCAAATGTAAAACTTCAAAACTGAAAAATTGCTGGTTCCTAAGTATATATTTTGACAGTAATGTATGCATGCAACTTACATTAGTGCAATAGTTTTATTAAACTTTTTATATTTATAAAAATACTTCAATCAAAAAAAAATTTTGATTGAAGTAAAGCGAATGTCGTTCAGCAATTTTTTCTTTTTTGACCATCTTGCAAATAGAGTAGACATACAATTTGCGTATATTGTAAAATATGAAGAGATTTTCGTTTGTTTTTTAAAGTACTATGTATTCAAGTTTTACAATCGTGAACATGTCAATTTGCCGCAAAAGAAGTACAAGCAATTTTTCTATTCTATTTTATGTCTCCCTTCCCAAATTATTTCGAAATAGCTTGAATTACAAAGCAGTAGCACGGTGGTAGTATTATAAATTTACGTGTTGTAAAATGACTCATCATCACTCATCAATGCATCACTAGAATGCGACACTATGTAGTGTAGATATTTACACTAAGCAATTTTTAATTAAACAAATCATATCGTTATTTTAGCGTAGAATAGTGTTAAAATATTTTTATTGTATACCTATCCATCCATGAGTTTAAATCGTTTTGGTGAATTTTTGAACTTGTGAGCGTTATTACGGAATCTTTTCCTTTACTAATAATACGAGTTATTATTGCACGTCTTCCATTTAATAAAAAAATTTTAGAAATTTAATTCTATCCCAATTTATGTATGTAATTGTGCATGTTTTGTTCGTTTTATTTAGATAATTTCATCATTTGCAACGTCACGGCTCTATTACTCGCTTGAGTAGGCACTAGCGAATTCAATTCAGCACTACGATCTCAAAGAAGAAGACATAAAACAGGTTAGGATTTGGAAGATTAGAGTCATATGGCCGAATTCAGAGACCCGAAATAGGTATCACTCATTTTCATTTTGAGAAAAAGTTTTCTTCATTAACAAAATTCGTATTCACGAACGTAACGAGTGACTTATTTCCGACTCAACTTAAGCACGGAATAAGTATAAAGTGAAAATTAAATTAAAAGTAGCCTCAGCATAATATTTTAATTTATAAACGATGGAACCAATTAATGCGGATTATGAATTATGGAAACTTGTTCAGTATCTGCAGAACGATAATGTATTGAATTCTTTACTTAATGCACATAATGCCTTTTTTTCTTTCTGTCACGCTGATACAATCTGTTATTTTTGATTCTAAAATGCCCTAATATTTATGTATTAATTCTTTTAAAATACTTTTTCAGCTGCAGTCATGGAGATACTTTTGCGTTCGATACTACAAAAATATGAGATTACGAGATTTCACTGTTCAAACTTTGTAATTAACGAGAATGTTGACTCGTGATCTTCCGTTAATAACTGTGTTGTTAAATTACCCCTTTCTAAATAATTATACTGCTCCAAATTACCTGTTTCCCAAAGAAATAAGGAAACTTCTGGCCGCCGCGTATCGTTATACATACATCAAGTAGGGGTACTAAACTAATATACAAATTGAATGAAGTACAATTACAATTTTATAAACTTTCAGTTCCACATTAAAGCTTAAAATGTAAGATAAGTTGAATAACAAGACAAGTGCCTATGCTATAAGACAGCTCCGTCAGACGAATACGTGCTGCATAATCATGGTACAACACTCGCGGTAGCGCTATTTACGCACCTACGTCATCGGTTTCTATGACGTTTATCTTTACTTCTTATTCAAGTTAGGAATTCATATTTATAAATATCAAAGTGAGGAAGAAATAAGTAAAAGTATTATTCTTCATAAAATGAGTAAGATAGACATTTCTGAATTCAGGCCATAGATTCGGGTCACTAGTTGTATGGAGGAAATACATTCGGCAAAGATATTAAAAAAATCGAGGAAAAATTAGCTTACTACGTACATTGAAAATAGTATGACTGCAGATTCATTTTTGACTTCCATTAACAATAGCAGATTATTGAAGTATTACGTTTGGATTTCACGTGTATTTCGGTAAAAATCAAGAGTAAGGTAGCATCTAAAATTGGTAGATCTACCAAAAAATTGGTGGTTATCGTGATTTTCATTGTAACATGGTAAACATTATAACCGTGATCAGTAAAATGTTTGAATCATACGGATAATAAAAGCATTTATATCATATTATCTGTACGTTTAAATTATACAGTAACTTTTTAACGGTACATCAATAGGTAAATCTAGATTTTGGCAATTTAGGTGATGATATGTATGCGCAGCGTGTCCATGTAGTGCGCGGGCGAAAGATAACTCCTTTCGTGAACAATTTAGAGAGAAAGTTTTCAAACAGGAAAGACAAATTCTGCAGAACATAAAATTATGCCCAAGTATACAAGGTGTTCAATTTTCACTGACGTCGATACAGGTTCGGTTTTTAAATGAACATCGCTGAAATAACATGTTTCAAACATGACGACGGCCATCTTGTAATCTCTTAATTAAAAATACTCAATCAAATTAAATTCGAATCATCGCTTTAGCGTTTAAAATATTGAGCATTAAAGAGAAAACAGAATTTAGCAAAAATCTCAAATTTTCTCAATTATCTCAAAAACTAAGATAGATGGATATAGGGAATATTGGAGAAAGTTGACGTGAATTGAAGAGAAGTTTCAAAAAACGCAAATAATATACGTGCTCCGTTAAAAAAGAACAAACAGATATCGTTTACAGCGAACACCGAAGACTTTGTATATTTGGACATAATTTTATGTTGTGCAGAACATATTTCCAAATATTTTTCAATTAAAAACTTTTGCCATAGATTACTCAGGAAAGGAATTATCTTCCGCCCACGCACGTGAAGACGTTTTTTATAACAGTAAAGGAAAATTGATTGTCTCAAGGTATTCTAGAAACTAGTAAATTAAAAGTAAGTTCTCACAATGTGTCTTAAAAAACTAGGAATTCATTGTTTGGTAGCCTTTTGCTTATATTTAAGTGTGATAAAATCATTTTTTTGTTCACGATTATATATAATAATATTATCCGTTTTACTTTTGGTATTTATCTAAAGAATCATTTAAAATAACCTTAAACGTATCTGCTAGTTAAGCACATCAAGCTTTCATGTAACTTACAGTTATACGTAATTGTTTGTTCTCGAATATACTTGCGACAAAGTGAATATGTAATTAATTTAATTTAATTACTGTTACAACTTGCCTGTATTTAATCAATACGGGTTTGGACATTCTGTCGTATTTCGCACATAATTTATTGCTTGCAATAGCGGTGGTATCACACGAAATAAAATAAAAGTTTTAACAGGTAACAACTCTTGCAATCGGCACAGCATCGCATAAACAATCATTTTTCTCGGCGGTTTGAACATTTCCCAAATCCTTTAAAATTAGAATTACCTAATTGTGCATTGTGACGTGTGGTTCTTGTACCGCTTGCAATATACGAAAACTTCGTGTTAACTCGCCAATTAAACATTTTTGGTGCGCAACTATAAAGAGCAGGTGTTGCTAAACCAGTTCTATTGTAACAAAGTAACGTTCAACTAAAAAAACGAGCGGTTTCTCCTTTTCGATCGCGCGTTAATAAATGTGAATTTATCACCTTATCAGCATCAGGGATTGATAGATTGTTAGTTGAACTATGTGTGCGACTGCGTTATTTGGACGACGGATACTCGTTCCGTCACGTAGCTACAATATAATATTTTGCAGAACATGCATTCTCTATGTATATTCATGATTATGCAATACATTCGTCAGGCATACACCGCATATTATTTTTAATGACTCGTAAAATAAATATTCAAAGCCTCACTCAGCAGCACAAAGACAGCGTGGTTAAATTATTATGGTAACCCCCATGTAGGATGAAAGAATGAGAACATAAAATTCTGTATGGGAACTATTCCAAGTGAGATAGAGTGTTCTTTTAAGTTTGGTGTTTTGTCAAACCGTATAGCGGGTAGTATATAGCTTAAAGTTCGTGGAGTACCAACACGCATATGTAAATATACGCACCCGAGTGTACGTATATCCATATCTACAGGAACAGTCCTAACCGTAGCAAAAGCGTACACCGCATGCGGGCGGCCAAATTAGAGGACGGCCAAACACCATATTTTATAATCTCTTTTTCTGCATCGAGCTACAGATGGAGTATAAAAAAACAAGTTGATAGTTTTATTCAAAACAAGCAAAGCCGGGTGGAAGAGCATAGAGTTGATACGCTCAATAAATACAAAATTTATTTGTTAAGTTTAGTAACAATTTTACAAAAGATCAGAAAACAAAAAATATGGCAAAGTCTCTAAAGGAAAAAATTGTTCTTTTTGAATTATCCGTTGTCATTTATTGTAATTTTCTCACAAAAATAAACATCTCAGTAAAGTGCTGCAAAATCTAGGGTTAAGGGAATGCGTCGCAAAGAATATCTTCTGTTTTGAAATGTTTATTAAAAAGTCTACAACGTTTTAAATTACTTAATTAGTCACACTTAATTTCAGTCCATGAACAGCGAATTGTTAAAGATATGCATGGATTTAGACATAAAATTGTAAATGAATGAGCCACATAAGAAAGACATTGACTGAAACGAACATTTTAATAAAATATCTACATTTTTCTTCTTTTTCCTTCGAAATCTAAAATAAATCCCTTAGAAATTTTGAATCGCCTAATTATCCCTCATTTAGTACTCCTTGCTTCCCGAATTTTGTAGTTTCATTAAGAGTAAGAATATGAAAAAAGAAGCAAAAGAGACGGATATGTATGATTTCAGCGTTCAAAAGTTAACAGTTGTTGTTAATATCTTTTAATGTTTTTATGTATAAAATAAAGAAGAAAAGACGCACTTTCATTTTCGATTTGATACATATGGGGGATGACCGAACAAATCTTCACGCGGACTGTCGACTAAAACCATATATATATATATTTTTTTTTTTTTTTTATTTAGTTATAATCTAAACGTAACTTTTCCGCTCAGTTAACCCGTAACAATCCCTATATAAACTACTCCGGAACGAATAGTCCCCACTCAGTGTGCAATATCAGCCTTGAAGATGTTCCATAAGAGTGAGAATGAAACGTTGGCAGAAGCGACGATAACGACGCAGTTCCAACCAGGAAACCAAGAGTAGAAAATTATTGACGACTGCGGAAACCTACGTAACAGATATTAGTGATTATATTTTGAATTAGTGTGGCTAGAAATATTATCTGAAAAATGTCCACGGCAGAGAACAAACCAGAGATCGTGTAATAATGTCTATTGATAATTTTTACTATTTGTTCTATACTTTATCAATGTTCGTCATCAATAAAAATACTTTGAAATATTGAGAGAAAAGAACCAGTGTATATAATTCTCTTGGAAATTCCATTTCGATGTATTTCCCGAAACAAAAAAAATAAGAGAAACAAAAATGGTCCTACTTTACTCTTCAGTATAATTTATTGTATAAATATTTAATTTTGCTTTTTCATATTTATCGGTATATTCCTGTGTTAGACGTCAAGTACTGTGAACCTTGAGTTTTGCGCTATTTAAGTAATTATATGCTTCGTCTATACTCGATAATTAAGAAAGTAATTAACTTGCTGATGTCATCACGACTATAAATAGTCATGCAGCCTTTCAATAGTTTAAAGAGTGCTCTTACGACGATGATATTAACATAAAAAAATATATTGTTTTAATAGAAATGTTAGTATTGGTTAACAGTAAATACGTGTTTCGGTGTACGTTCCACATTATTAGTTATGAGAAAACATTCAAAAATGCCAAAATTGAAACCTTTATATTATAATATTATAATTATAATAGTGACTAATTTTGGCCAGGATCGATAAAAAAACTGGACAAATATTGTTTTTGAATTTACTATTTTCTTGTTTTTATTTTTTTAATCTAATGAAAAATTCAATCAAATCATTGATTCGGTTGCCTTTCTAATAGTGCATGAGCGGAAAAGCTTGTATTCGTTGCGTTTTGTTGCGTGTATGTTTTTGTGAATACAATAGAATTATTAACTCATCAACTTCCGTTATATAGACGCACGAAAATATAGAAAAACAAGTTTGAGAAGGTTAAATACTCAAAATGAATAGATTTGCATAACTTTTAATTCTGACTGGATCGAGAAATCAGTCAAATCAGTAAGAAATGTCATAGAAGGTACGAAGGAATACTGAATACAGTGTACGTTCAAAAGAATTCTACCGACGTCCACGACGAAACAGAAATTGGGAAGTTTTGCCCGAGAATTTCTTATCATGCATTAATTACTTTCGTTGTGTTTTTTCCACTCAAGGGATTCTTGTGCGACTCTCGTCTCGCAAATTTTAGTTTCATGAAAAATGTCCTTTATTTATTAAACATGTTGGTTACTTTATACAATACAAGCATTTGCTTCAGCGTGATAAGAATGACATCAAAGAAGCAACGAAAAAGAATCACATCTTGTGTAATCTATATAAATGCATATACATTTTGTGTATATGCATTTCTTTCACCTTTGAGTCCTTATCTTTTATGCAAAATAAATAGTGAATCGGAATACTTGATAGACAGGGGAGAGAACGATGGAGCCAGAAGAATCACAGCGAGGAAATGAGCGATCTCAAACATTTTCTTAGAATGTCTGCAGATAATTTCGATTATTTACTAAATTTATATAGTTTGAAGCTTTCTGTAACTATTTTGGAACTGACAATAAATTATTTATGTATATCAGTGACTAAAACGTTTGCAATATTTGATATTTCCTCAAGTGATGCTTTTCTTAAATTTCTATTCAGAAGGCGCATCAGATACATTTCCTTATGATTCCATGAAGCTGAATAAAGCGCTGCTATTACTTCTCGTGTCCAGTTAACTTTGCTTTTGTTGTCTTTTGTACTGCTGCGCTTCATTTTTCTAGTAAGTAACGTTGTAATTATATATCATATGATAATATTTAAATAAAATATGCAAAATATGACTGTAAGACACCGAAACTAAAGATTCAGGAAGTACACGTGAAACATACGAGTATGGACAGCTACATGTTGAGACTTACTCACGAGATGGAAGTAGCGGGGCGAAATATGTTTCAGTGTTTTATATACCTCACGATAGTTTCCGCTGTGGTTTATGAAAGTTGCTGAAATTTTTATTTCGTGAAACTAAAATTACTTAATTTATCCAATTTTATAGTATTTCCCCACAACACTATGGTTCTAAACAAAAATCTTATTTGTATAGCTTCGGATTTAATAATTTACTAAAGAGAGACGCATTTTAGGTATAGGGAAATGTTTACAAAAAAGATTCCAGAAAAGTTGTTCTATAAGATTTTTTAAAAATATACAGAGGCTCCATTAAAAAATAAATATAATACGAATCAAACATAGCAACGACATCGATGACCTCCTGCAGAATCGAGTTTGTTGAATACGGTCTTGTATATTTTAAATATGTATGTAAACATGTGTAGTGTTTTTGTAATTGTTTTTATTGTAAGACAGTACCATTGCTCCTCAACACCTCTAGAGACCAATCTAGATGTACAATACTGTTACATTAAAGAAACTATTTCTTAAGTTAAAATACACAACAGGGTTGAATACAAAAAAAAACATCTTCGATGCCTTATCGAGAACTCCAAGAATTCCAAAAACACTCAACAGAATAAAATTTGATCTCTACCTTCTAAGGCGTTTAAGATATCAGTCGTTAAACAAACAGCGGCACCTAGCAAACATCTTAAATCATATCTGTTGCCTCAAAAACTAAGGTAGAATATTGAAAAAAATTTACAAAGACATAATAATATACAGGATGTTCGATTGAAGAAATCAAACCTATATCGTGCGCACCGGAAACTGAACATCCTGTATACTTAAATATAAAGATATGTTATGCAACATTTGCCTCAGAATATTTTTTGTTTGAATGCTCTTTTTCTAGATTGTTGAGGAGAGAAATTACACGCTAGTTGAATACGCTGTATGTATGTATGGAGATATTCAAATAAAAAAATATAATTATTATTATTATTGAATTAATGTTTTAAACAAATGCACTTCAATATTAACTCGTTCTTCGTTCCCTAAAAAATCATTATAGGTTCAAAATTGCATATTCACGCATGCAAAAAAATAGTCAAGTAATAGTTAACAACAACAAGGGTCAACGGAAAGTTCTTTTCGGTGGTCGAAATTTTTGCTATACATATTTTATAGGGTCTCTCCTAAGGGACTGTTGGCCTTGGCCTTCCTCTGACTATGACCCCAGCAGTTGAAAGAAACGTTTCAGATTCTGCGTTTACTTATAAAATTAGTAAATTTGTAGTACGCATGTACGTGTCCAACACAAAACCAATTTCAAGAATTCCGCTCTACTAGTATTTAAAAAACCTGGTACCCAGGTGTACCAAAAATAATTTTCCGTATACAAAGTGTCTTAAAAAGATAGCAATGAGAAATTATGCTATTACAGTAAGCTGGATATAAAAAAAAATTCTAAATAAAAAATATTTATTTCAATCTTATTCTATTTATAGTCACGGTAAATTTTTCAACAGAAACGACCAACATTTATCAAAAGTGAGTAATATAATGTACATATACAGCGTGTCCACGGATTTGGTGCAAATTTATACAACAGTGAACGTTGATACATTTTTTAAAACTATTTTATGTTTGTTTTTTTTATGCATATTTTTAAATATAAAATAATTTAATAAATTCTTTATTATAAATATAAGACTTTATGAAATATTTTCTAATGTACATAAATTCGAATGTGTGTGTGTGTAACCTCCAGCTACTTCCATACACTTTTCGACCCTATACCTAAATTCTCTGTAAACGTTGCTATTTTATCTTTTAATGCTCCCAAATTCGCACGAAAATTATTATTTTTGTACACTCTTTGTTAACATGTCCCCAATAACAAAAATCATGCGAGCGAGCTGGCCAACGAATAGATCCAAAAGGACCGATCGATCTTTTAGGAAAGTGGTCGTCAAGCCAGTTTCTAATTAAATTAGTTGAATGCGCAGGACATCCATCCTGCTGAAAGTAGACTGCATGTCTGTTAATGTCCTCCAACGATGGTAAAACAAAATTTTGTTATATATTAATTAATTGCTTTCGAAAAAAAGGGGCCAATAATTTTACACCACACATTTACTTTCTCATAACGTTGGTTTTTCCGATTAATACGAACATTTGAATTCTCTTCTGCTCAATATCTGCAATTTTGGGATGACACATAACCATTAGTGGTAAAAGTAGCTTCATCCGAAAACAAAATTTTATGATGGAAAAATTGATCCTCTATAACATTTTATTCAACCCATCTACTAAATTCTAATCTAAACGCATCGACCCCGGGTTCCAGGGTATAAATAAATTTGGGTTGAATGGGTGAATCTTGTTTTCCTTAAAGACTTTTTGCAGTAAGCTCTTGCTTACACCCAACTCCGCCGCTCTCTTACGTAGTGATTTTTTTTTGATCTTCTAATACAAGTCCCATGCTAGAACAGTTAATGCATCATCTTGATTGTATTGTTTCTTTGTTTTAATTTTTCTAGCAACAGAGCCAGTTTCATCAAATTTCTTAACAAGAATTAATAGCGATATTAATGCTGGGAAATTTAACGTTAAATTTGTTGATCACTGCTCATTACGAAATATCACCAACTCCATAACACTTAATTAAACAAATTCGTTGTTGCTATGTTAGCACAATTGTGATTGTTCGTGATTGCAAATGTCGTGTCACAGACAAATAATTAGATGTCAATAGAATTTCAAGGCAATACGATAATCAACAATAATTTGAACTTAGTTAAATTTTTGAAAGTATGTAAACGTAGAATAAGAAAGTTTTTCCCCTTGTGCACCAAATCCGTGGACACAGTGTATATTTCACATCAGGAAGATAGAGAAGAATTATATTTTCCCGTAAAGTGGGGGAATCTTTATGCATCCATTGTAGTGCACTAAAATAAAGAAAAAACAAATAAATCTTCAAAATACTAATCGTTTGCTAGCAAACCTTGTCGACCCTCATGGTTAGGAGAATGAAAGAGGAAATTATTTGCTCTATCCTGTACTTACAGCAACGTGAAGCAACGAATTGTTTCATTTTCTCTATCACGAGCCCCTTAAATATAAACTAAGGATTCAATAAGCGATGTATATGGTAGTATAAACAATAATAAACAATAACTTAATATCTAACATATACACATAACTGTTTTGACAAAATTTGACACAACAGCTACTTATTGTCAAATAAAGATGAATATACAATTACTTTTCATTTTGTTTACACATTTAGAATATGGCCGCATTGCATCTGTGTGCTAAAATCGATTCCATGATATTTTTCAATTTCTCCCTTTTGCTTATATTTATTCGAAAACTTCAAGATAAAAGTTGTAGTAAAAGCTAGTAAAACCGACACGATATTGCATAATAATAACATTTATCGCTACAATACCTTCTGTATGAAACTGCCTTTCCTCCCTTCCTCATTGCATCCCTCATTTTTTTGGTTCCTACTACTGTTGCAAAAAGGTCCATATGTAACAATTTGTAGGTATTTCCTGAAAAATTATCGGGGATATTTTTGCTATTGCTCATTAAATGATGTTCCATTAGGCGAAGCAGCTCTGTTACGAAATCTCTTGTTTCTGTAAAAACTTGGATCACTTACATCTGGAGATGTAAGCGAGTAAGAAACTGTTCATACGGGTGTGTTACGCTCACAAAATCTTATGTACAGTGTTAGTCCAATTTGATCAGATTTCATTTCAACTTTTATCTCCGTATGCAAGTAATGCTTTAAAAAATATCATAAACAGCCTATTTTCAAGAAGTCACTAAACTTCTCATGGTCTATGATCATTGATCATGAATCACTTTGAACTTTTATGTATATAGTACAACAAGTAAAATATTTGAATACACGTTCTGTACAGACCGTGCTACAACATATACGTTAAAAAGTTAAAGAAAATAAGATAATGTGCCTTCATAAATATGCATGTGGTTTTTATGCAGGTAGTATTTAATGTAAATTGGAAGGTCAACGTGTAGGAGAACAGAATGTGTATAATAAAAGCTGCAAAAATATATGTATAATACACGTTGAGTATACATACGTATATACGTTACATAATCGGTATTGCTCAATAAATCCAATCGTACATTCCGTTGGCATTTAGAAATGTACAGCGTACGCTTTTAACGAATTGAAGCGACTTGAGCGTACCGTGTCATATGAGATCACCGGGTTGTTGTTGAACGATTGGTAAATTAGAAGTAGGAGTTAGTGACAGGGTCACGCTACGTATACGTTAATAGTGATGTGTAATATCGAGCGCATGCATTCGACGAACACACATGCACAAGTAGAGAACGAAGACAATACGAATGTGACGTTATTCTATTGCTAACGTGCAGGTAATTGATTAGCAAGTCTTCAGTCCCAACTATAATTATTAATGACACTATGTCCTTGAAACCGAGTTTCATTGTTGCTGGTTACAGCTGTTATTACAACTCTAACTTCTTAAAAACTTGCCGATCTTACAGAGTTACCATAATTGTTTCTGTGCTATTCACTTTTGTTTCTTGTTAAGAGCTTTTACTTTGAATGCAGTCTACATGCACAATTTTTTATTGTATGTTTTTATTTAGGTGACGAATTAAATACTATCGATGTCTCTATATTAGTGATCATAGAAGTAGACAATTTTTTAGTATTCAAAAAATTTTTTGTAGGGCTTTAAAATCTTTTCTTCTTAACGTCACAACAATTTTAAATCGCTACATTCAACAAGGAACTTTTCACATCGAGTCACTGATTACGGTCACTAGTGTTTGCAGCCGTCACTTACTGTTATTACCAACTTGTTAGTACTGCAAACATCTCTAGTTAGTATTAAAAATGCATTTCGACTGGAATATAGCAATAATAATGCCAATAAAAAAAATCCTTAAGAAAGGAAGCCCCATAGACTGCAATTGTTTCCGTAGAATATTCCTATTATGTGCGGCCTAAGAAGTTTACGAACGAATTCTTGAAAAACGACTTGAAAGGAATAACGGACAACTTTGAGCGATGTACAGGCTCTTCGGGCGGGCGCAGATAACCGAAAAAATAATAAAATATGGAGATCTAGGAAAAGCATTTGATATATCCCAAAACGCGAAGAGACATGAAAAGTACTAGAATATAGAAACTCAGAAAACGTTATACCTAATGGAGGAACAACATCAGAAAGTTTTAAAATAAAAAGAGGAGTCCGACAAGGAGGAGTACTTATTCTCAGGAGCAATAATTGATAAGATATCCAAAAGACGCACACTGAACAACTAAAATAACATTCTTAGGTAACACCAGTACATATAGACTAACTGGTATATGCAGTCAATCTAATAATATTCGAACAACCTAACAGACTTGGAAACAAAATCAAAAAATGATCACATGGAACACCGTACGGAAAAATACAGACCCCACGTAAATCTTCAAAAGATGGTAAAAATTGCGGTAGCGAATACTAAACAGAAACAATAATAGCAACAGGGCAACGGTGAAGACACAACAGAAACAGTAAAATTAAAATACCTACCAACACTTATAGATTATCGTGACAGATTGGAGAGAAGAAAATTAGGAACAAAATAAACAATGTAATCACGATGTACAAAATACTATATAAACCCTAAGAACAAGAATATACGAGTCAGTCGTGGTGCCGATGCTCGCGTACGGGGTTGACTTGACAAAAATAAACGCGTGCAAAATGGAGATATAAAAAAAGACTGCGTGACAAGACTAGATAAAGATCAGGAAAGAATTAAAAATAAAAACTTACGGAAAAAATAGAAACACAGTTGAGATGGTTCAGACATATAGTTAGGGTGGATGAAAAAAGAGTGGTGAAAACGATCTGGGAAACAGAAATATATACAAAAAGAGGAAAGGGAAGGGCAAGAAGAACGTGGAATGCTAGACGACGGCAAAAAGAGAAGCAACTAATAGAAAGGACTGGAGAAGAACGACAGAAGAGGTCGAGGGTAATCAAGTACGAACGTGTGGAACAGTTTGAATATCTAGTAATAATTACAAATATAAATAAAGAAAACAACATTAGGAGAGCTTAGTAACGAAAGATAAGACATATGTTAAGAATGAACACAATACACATCTTCTTGAAAAAGCAAATGTAATGGTTGGTGGGTAATGCCCCTGCATGCTAACTTAGTCGATTACAATTAATTAGGGTTCCAATTGGAGTGTAGGTGAAATATACCAAAAGATGGGAGTTTTAACTATACAGAAACTTTATAGGTTTCGAATGCACATAAATAATTACTTTACGCGAAATTTCAATTACGTAATCCTAATTACGGAACAAGAGCAGTTTGCCGGTAGTGAACTAGCTGTTCGGCGCCATTTACATAAGTACGGTCTCAGGAAGAAGGCCCAAATTAGTGAACTGTTTACCTAGTAACTTAAAAGGTTTGCAATCACCTAATCAGGTAAAGAAGAATTTGTAGCTGTAGCTACTGTTAAACTCCTTTTACTTTAGGTATCACCTGGTCTCGTATTGAAAAAACAATGTTGTGTCGGCATGGGTTTTTGTTTTTTTACTATTATCTTAGAGTAGCGAGAACTTAAATACTTAAAGTATGGTATTATAAGAATTTTGAAAATTTGAAAATATAACAAATTATTACAAATAAACGGATTGTATTATCTGTAAGGGCGATGGATCTATAAGTCCGCAAGGCCGCGCGTCTTCCCTGATATAACCTGTAAAAATGCAATTCAATTCAGAAGCAAAATGATTCAAATTTATATTATTATTACGAAAATACAGTTTAAATATTCCGCAACTTTTCATTTATTTCCTGGTATCTTATACCTTATACTTGCAACGAACAACAGGTTGAAATTAAATATTTAGGCAGCAATGAAATCATGGACCTGGTTGCTATGGTAGCGACACGACACCTGTCCGAACAACCAATCATATCCCAGTTACTGTATTTGGATTTGGGCCGCATACTTTTCGCGACTTGTGCTATTTTTATGAGAGAAAGTGTTCTCGTTTACCCAAGGATTTCATGTACTGATAGGTAACTGTTTATAATAAGCTTAAAATGAACAGTATCAGTAATTTTAAAAAGTGACTCACTCATAGACTTCTTCTGGAAGAAAAAGATAAATCAAAAGAGTTAGGTAGGCCATAATCTCAACTAAAATTGGGGCAAATAACTGAAAATAGAACGTCCACTTGAAGAATTTTCATGGTAATTTATAAAAAAAATAAAATAAATTGAAGTTTAGATTTTATTATATTATTTCATGTGTGTTGTTCAGAAATATTCAGAACCTCCGGGTCACGTTAGTTTGTCTGTATGCCACTTGGTCGATAGGATACGTACAATATCATTACAATATTTTTAAGGGAATTTGTTTTGTAGTTAGTAGTTACTTAGTCGCATTTTAAGGCAAAAAAAATAACATTAGCAGCAATATTATAATTATACCATAATATTCACCTTCGATAAATAAGTAACTTTCTTCGCGCGAAATAAACAACTTCACTGACAAAAATTAACACTGCCTTTATAAATTAATAAAAACTCCAATTCAATCAAACATTGGTTCGAATAATCCTTTAGTAGGATGTACGGAAGTACAGATGAAATCATGAGCGAAAAATCTATATTTTGCGGTATATTCAAGAAATTAATCGATTCGTTTGGTAATTTGGATCTCACGCTTCAACATTTAAAAAATGCTAGTGTTTTTAAAGGGACAAATACAATGCAAGATACAATTTTAGATTCTATCCTTGCTGTTTGCAGAATAGAGATTTCAAGTCAAATAAAAGATTCCGATTTATTGTGTGATGAAACTACAGATGTAATAAATTCGGCTGAAATGGTAATTTTATTTAGATATATCTTTAATTGCAGAGTTTATGGGCACTTTTGGGAATTTAAATTAATTAAAGATGGGCGGCGTTCAAGCGCTCTCCTGTTATCAAAAGGTGACGCACCACCATTGATGGTCTGTTTTATTCTGTTGTTTATATATTCAATTGCTTGTTTATTCTTATATGTAGCAAAATGCAAATTTAATTTAGGCCAGTGTCTATAGTTTGAATGATAATTTTCTTCGGTATACGGAGAGAGGCAGGCCCATAATCCGATTGTACCCTATGATTTACTTGTTGCTTATGTATCCAACGGTGGCAGCGAACCGTATAATTACATTTCTATTATTGTCAAATTTTGCCTATTAGCAATAGGAATGCTGTCCCAAGTTAGATATTCCGTTTTTAGTTTTATCCAAGAAAATATTATTTCCTGTTTCAGTTGTACTTAATACGTTGAATGTAGGTACGACAATTGTATATTTGATTTCTTTATTTGCTGGTTTTCCTTTGATTTTAGTTTATAAACAGATATACATGTATACTTTAGTTGTGTAGATGTACCTGGTAACGGCGGCAAATCGGGTAACAAATTTTTGCTACTGTCAAGCTCTGCTTAGTAGTAGCTGCTTATTTACGTTATATTGGAATTTATCCTTAAAAGTAATGATATAATACTTTATTTCATTTGATGATGTATTTTAATGTACAGCGACACGCAAGTTACAGATCTATCTATCTGTTTAATTCTGTTTAATGAACGGAAAAAGACATTTCTGCTTATTTGGGGAGGCTTGTCGCGGTAACAGTAGCGGGCGTGCTTCTCGCTTGGAGAGTGCGCGTACGGGGCTATAGTTGCGTCCTGCTCTCCGGCATGGGGTAACCAGCCGTACTAGTGGATGCGGGGGGTCCATTATTTGAGATTGAGGTTTGGAAAAAAAAATTAATTTATAGCACAGAAGTATGCAAGCTGAACTAAATAACACGTCTATTTTTAAATGTAGGCTGTTTTCTATTGAAGTAGTTACACTTAATTTATATTAATGCAATAAACACTTCAGAACTCGAATGACACTACTTCAATACCTATTTATTTGTTGTCAAAATAATTAGTTACTCCAACAGCTAATAAATTAATAAAAACGTATCAGTGATCGTATTACTTGTAAATGATGTCACCATGGTGTGTAATTGGTATTTTTCTTATTTATAACTTTTGTTTGTTAAAATGTTGTTTGTTAGATTTGTCATGGTAAAATTAAATGTGTTAAAAGAACAACTTTAAGAATAAATGTTATACGTACCTAAACAATTTTCACATTTTTACTATAATTCAAGGAAAGACTAACCACTTCTAAAAGAAATGGCAAATAAATGAGTTGTTGTATATTAAAAAAAAAAACAGACAGGCGGAGATATGTAACATATATGTGAAATGTAATGTAATATATTTCAAAATACACATAATTGTCAATGCCATGCAGTGTTATTAATTGTACCAATAAAACTCTAAAAATATACCGACTGAATAATGAATAATATAACATGCAAGGTCTGAAATTAGCGACAAATTAATTTGTTGATTTAGTGAATGAATTTTAGTAGTAAACTCGGGTATGTGCATAATTTCTTTAATTATTTCATTACATCCGCTACTTATAACCTTGTAATGTGAATTCTTACTTGGATAACAATAACGAAACGCAGTGCGCTATTTAAAATGAAATTGACCATGTTTCTTACTCAGTATTTTAAAGTTGCTTCGACGTTTCCATTAGTTTATCTTATTGAGAACTTGATACTTGATACTCAAAAACATTAGGTGTGTTAACGAGTGATTGCGTATTGTTTCTAGGTCAACTAGCAGTTATAGACATATAGTTGCTTGTACTACGTTAGCTAAATAGTATTCAGCCGAGAAACTCGGCTTTGGCGATGAGCAGCAACGTGACTGAATATAACATCTATTCTTGATAAAAAGAAATTGCACAAACGTATATATACTTTATAGCATTATATATGCTTATAATAACATATGTATAAAGCTTAATATTTTTTGTCTTATTGCCACTACCCAAGGATTATGCGGTTCTATGCTTATTTATTCTCCTTTTACAGAATAGCAATAAATCTAGCTATATAGAGAACGTAACATTACACACGATCGTAAACACTTACATTTACTAGGTTATTTGCTTCTATGCAACCCAATTCTATTTTTATAGTTTCAAAATCTAATCTAACCACAATTAAATACTTATCAAGTTTGCCTTTTACTTTCTAAAAGGAACACCCATGTTTCTTTCATTTGTTTCTAAAATAAACTTGAGGGGGTTTAAACATGATAGGTATTATTCTTTTCCTAAGAAATGTACAGTAAGAGCTCTCCCCCTACGGACAGCTTTTATAGACGGACATCCCTATTATCTTGACAGCATTCTTGGAACAAAGCTCAGGCTTATGTTGTTACATGCAAATAATGTTTCTTCAAGAGAACACGGACGCCCACACTACTTTTCTGCACGAAAGAACGGCCGAAATAGCAAAAAATATAGATAGATATCCAAAAGAAATGACAATTTGAAATTAATATAAACACGAAGAGTTTTTTGAATGCAAAAAGTTGAAAGATTGACAAAACCTGTTTTGAATGGCTTGTAAAAGTCAGATGTCAAAACATTCCTATATCAGGCATTTAGTACATTTCAAGCTTCTGATGAATAGTTGTAAACGTGCAGTGCGAGCAATAATTGGACGTTGGCCAATTTATAAAAAAAAACTTCCGATCAAATTGCCTGATTGTCGACAAAATATAATAAAATAAAAAAATATTCAACGCAAATGAAAACGAATTATTTTTTTCAGTGTACAGGTAGTAAACTGTCTAAAGAAGAGAGATTGCACCCAAAGATTTACTAGCCACGTGAAAACCAAACAGAGAGACATGGATATCACGTAACGACCAATTGGATAATTGAGTTAGACAAAAAGGTAAGGAACAGAAAAAAAAAAGAAATATTTTGATCCAAGTGCAACAGAGCTAGAGTATTATACATAATTCCATTATCGCTACTTAATCTTGAAGCACATTTTCTCAAAAACGGGCTACGTTCAATCAGTGTCTGAACTGTCAACATTTATTGATATGTTAGATTGTTTGTACTTTATTAAAGCGGCAAAGTACAAAGTAAATCCTGATATAATTAAGAACTGCCTTGTAAAGGCACGATTATAGAAATCAGTCCATTTGAATATAAGCTTCCAATGGCAACGCTAGTCGATTTGTAAATGTGGTAAATGATTAGGAGGTGGAAATTCAAAAAGTGGACACGGAAACAAGTTTTTTAGAATAAATCAGGATATAAGGTTCAAATATGATTCTAATGCTGTAACTTCCTAAAATGAAGCCTGGAATGTTATTTCTACTGAACTGAAAGAATTTACTATGAACGATTTTACTGCGCTTTAACATTCTAATCATTTTTAGACATATTTTGAAATGAAAAAAACAAAATGCTTTGATTTTAATAGTAGTTTCTTGTAAATGGACATCTGTGATAATCGGCCACTAACCGTGGATAGTGGATGGATTTATACTATTGAACATGTAAATATAGAAAATGGAAAGATTGATTTCAATTGATCTTCAATATAATACAGTACTTATTATATATTAATCCTCTACGATTTCTGAGTATTACACGTAATCCTTGAAAACATTTCGAAAATATTGATGCATCATTATATATTATTAAGTCCTGCAATAGACAAAGATTAGATTAGCTACCGGCCTTTATTACTGTTACCTTTAGCACCTGAGCATAGACGCGCTAGACGAACCTTATTTACTGGGTTGATGTTTATAAGAAGTTGCTACTAATAAACATTATTTTGCAAAAATTTGTTGATGGTATATTTTTAATTGCGGCCAGTGTAATTAATTAAAAACATTATATTCCTTTTGATTGCATCGCATTCTTTTATCACGGAATCATAACTGCTTGAAATAATTTGCCATTACTTCGGGATGGATATTGACCTCCAAAGCACCTCCTTGTGTACGCCCATGCCTACTTCATCAACAATTAAACCACCTCATATTTTTAATATTTTTTTAATCAGACATAAATTGTGATATATCTTCGAAACGAGGAAGAGAAATACTATTTAATTGCATAATCCAATACGGTGTTCACTTGAAATAAAAAAGGTGCAACGAACATTACGCAATTTCCCAATGTGAATTTCATTTTATCAACTGAGGGTAACTAATTTAATCAAATAACTTTTACTTGAACATTTTTTCATTTTATAATAACGAAGGTACTTTACTTAAAAGATTGCGATTTTTTTTTTCCAATAATTTCTGAATTCAGAATCTTCAATTTTCTTTAACGAAATCTCAGTTAACACTTAAAGCAGCACAACTTGTCCCATTTAAATAAGTCTTTATACTTGGTAAAAAGATAAAAGATTGATAAAGATACCTACGGTAACCTGTTCAATTTAAGACACACTGTGTATCAATAATAGACTTATTTTACATGATCAAAACCAATTCTAAATCTTTTATGCAAAAAATTATCGCAGAAATTAAAGCAAATTGGTTTTTAATTCCCGAAGTCTTTTATCTCAATTTTGTCAATGATTGTGATGATTGCATGAATTACAAGGCAAAAAATATAATAATAATAAATATACTACTACTTTACTCAAAATTGAGTGAAAAACATTATCCTGTATCAATTCTCGTAATTTCATAAAGTGAAAGTAAAAGAAGTGAAAAATGAATTACCCATGATCTATAAATAAATACAGTTAACGTTTATTTCAGCCTATTTTCATTAATGTAATAATTATCGTAACACTAATACCATACAAAATCATGCATTCAATTGCCAGTAAAATTTATTATCAATCGATCCCCACAACTTACTTATAACCACAGTTTTCGAAGTGAGAAATACGTAGATATAATCAGTACATGGATAAACTCTTTCCATTTTCTTCTTCGTGGTTTCAAATTATTAATTATTCAATGCTGACAGAAATCTGTTTATATACAGTCCATCTAGGGCGCGAGCGAAAGATAATTTTGCAATTTAGAGAAAAAGTTTTCAAATAATAAATATTCGGAGACAATTATATTCACATACACAGTGTTCAGTTTTCGCTACACACGATATAACTTTTGTTTTCTAAATCGAACATCGTGTATGTATTTGCATTTTTGGATGATTCTCTTGCATGTTAACTTTCTTCAACATTACCTACACCTCTTTACCTTAGTTTCTGAGATAATTGAAATAATGTAACGTTTTTGTGAAATACAGTTGTGTTTCTTTAACGCAGGTTATCTTACAGGTGTTACGTGCGAGAATGGTGATTTAATTTCTTTTCAATTGAATACTTCTTGAAGTTTCCAGCATCAATTAGATAAATTAGATTTTACAATAGATTAGTGATGTTGGTATCCGATAAAACAGATCCAAATATTCCAAAACTATTCGGATATCCAAATCCACTATTCGTTACTCACATCTGTATCCATTTCCGGTTGTCGTATCTGGATGCGCTATCCGGTTCTCGGATCCGGATCTGTTATCCAAGTTTCTTAAATTCTTTCATAATTTTATACAAAACTTTACACTACTTACTATTTGCTCGAAAATGTTATAGAAGGATGGGACTGGACGATAATGGATTCAGATCCGAGATTTCGGATAAAGAAACCGAATTTGGCATTTCGCAGATCTGGATGCCCGAATTATCGAATAACGGATTTAATTCTCAGGTTTCAGATAATAATTCGGATATCCAGGAGAGTAAATTATCCGGATCCGAATAACAGACCTATTGTTTATTCTAATAACTTTAAAATGTTGAATCTTGCTTGTATTTAGTGTTATTAGGAAAGTTTTTATCGCAGCTGTGGTTTAGATCAGTGGTCGCGAATCTTTTGAGTTTACGGACCAGTAACTCAAAATTTTAAGTCGGTAACATTTGTTTTTTATAGCTGTGACAGATAAAAATCTTTTTTCACACAAATATGTTGTTATGGGTGGCATTACTATTTTGATGGCCATTTTATTTAGCGCTGGGTAGTAGGTTCTTATGGATAACACGAAAAATGATATCTTGATGGAAATGTATAAAATTTTATTTTGAGATTTAGGTCAAATGATAAGCCGATTAAATTTTCCCTTCAATTCATACCTCAAATGGTTATTTTCAAGTTTCCACAAAAATGGATTTGTTATCTAATTCTGTGATCTTCTTTCTTTGGATAAGCGAGCAAACGATTCTGTGACCGACTTTAAGTGTTATTCAATAAGAATTACCTGATGATCATTGTTTCTTTGATGTACTCACTATGGTCAAGAAACATTTGTATTTGTAAACCAGTCACTGTTAGAGACGATATTTTGGAACGTAATATTCTCTGAACAATTATTATATAGATTAAATTGAAAAAATTTCTCTTCGGACGACCTAAATTTTCTCACGGACCTCCGGTTGACGATCGCTGGTTTGGAATACTCTAACCCATGAAGGCATTTTCGTTGGGTTTTGGTGATTTCATTTAGATAATAAACAATGGTTCTGAATTGAAAAACAAAATGAGTTGCAATAAACGAGTTGCGACAAGACCAACTTAAAAATTCCTCGATTAAACGTTTAAAAAAACCTCACTAAGCAAATGTATTTTGACCCTCTAACAAGAAAGTTATTATGCACGGAATACGATTTCAAAAGAGAAATATTTGGTTTTGAATCGGGTGCAAGATCTTCAAGAACAGACATTGAAGTACATCACTTCACTGAAAACATTTATTGTTCGACAAAATAAACAAGAAAATGTAATTTGATTAAAGTTTTTTAATTCTAAAAACTCAAATAAATACAGTAAAATTTTAATATATATTAAAGGCCCGTAAGGGTATGACCTAAGTCATTGTTTTAAAATCAAAAATTTTTTCAAGAGAAATATAGTTTTCATATTAAAATAAAATATTGTATCTCTTGAACACTAAAAAATTGTTTAATTTTTCACTCGATCTCTATCACCAAAACAAATAAGTATCTTCCACACTTTTATTTTCAACATTTTTATACAGAGTCTCATATTTCGAATTAGTAGATTTCTTGATAATACTTATATGTGGTAATTTCTCTAACTCAGAATAAAAATGTTCGAATTTTTAATAACTTTTATGCAAAAATATTTTACTAATTTCCGTGTACTCATCCTTATGAAGGCATTACTGCCTATAGTTACCTATGAATGAAATTATTTATGAGAAATTTCATTATTTTTCTTGATTATTTCTATAAATGTGTGTAACTCAATGTCTACTAATTGAGTCACATACATTTATACATCTTCAAACAGATGCACGATATAAACCTAGGTTATGTGATTTATCAGGGGACGCCCACAATATTGAATTACATCGGTGGCACAGACCGTTACCCCGCAACAAGGACTGAGCATACGAAGTAGGACATTACTAGGCTTTGTAATAATAATAAGATAGAGTTGATAAAATACGAAGTGATGGCCATCGTTGAATAATAGCGTGATAAATACGCATAGGACAAAGTTGTTTTTCTAATAATAATTCGCTTGTGCATAATAATTCTGATAATCTCATGATGCGTATGTTAATTTATGCACATTTATGCATTAAATTGAATTAAATTAAATAGTTGAGTATAATTGTGAGAGATTAGCTTATTACTGTACAAACAAAGAAGCATACAGGGTTAGCTTTTCCCGATGTTCTAGCGCGGGGATCGCCAAAACTATATATATTTGATATTAGAAATTAGGTATGAGATAGAGAGCGGAACAAATGAGGAAATAATTGCAATTTTGCAAGCTCAATTGCGTAAGCTATTTGTTTTTTGAAAAAAATGCACGGTTAATGAGATATCTCAAAAGAACTATCCTTTTGTTATTTGGTCCGATGCCTATTATTCACTAAGAAAAAAAAAGTGTAGGGAAAAGTTGACAAAACAAAAAATGTTTTTTTTAATGGAAACCATAGATGGCCATGACAATTTTTTCAACGATTGCAACGATAGGACACTTAATGTAGTTATCTTTAAAAATAAATAAATGACGGCCATTTTCTCCTTCTAATTTCCGAGCTGTTCACGTAGTTAGCTATGAAAACAATTGATGGCTCCAAACGACAATTATTGACAAGTGCAAATAACCTTAGTCCCCAATGTTGACTGAAGTTTCGTAAATTAGCAATATGAATTTTTCTAATCATTTTGTGCCATATAAATGCTATAAAAGCTGTAGGATGATTCTTACAGACACGTGGCATGTCAACATGCCATGATGATGGGGCACCACCGCATAATCCGCCAACGGTACGAAATCAGTTAAGCGAAGCATTAACCTCGATCTTTCGATTTGTCTGTTTTAGGGTTCCTATTTACGATAAATTGTAAAAAAGGGAGTACATCGAAAATCATATGACACAGGGGGTAACAGGGTAGTACGTGAACAGTTCGGAAATTAGAAGGAAAAGTAGTCGTAATTTATTTATTTGTAAAAATAAGTATGTCAAGTGTTATATTGTTGAAATCTTTGAAAAAATGCTTTTTTATGCAGTTTGGCCGGCTATGGTTTCTATTAAAAAACACAAATTTTTCGTTCGATCAGACAATCTTCTTAAGCAATCTTTACAAACATTAAAAGCAGAATTTTGAAAACCCGAGAACGAAAGACTACAATGAGGAGACATGATTTTTATATTTGCAGATTTTTTTACAGGGTGCACATAAAATTCGTTTATGTGCACTTTTTTGGTACTTTTATGTAATATTATTTTTTTTAATTAGTTTTTAAAAAAATGTAAATTTTATCTACTTACAATCAAAGTTTAAGATATTGCACATTAACTAAATTACCAACGTTGCAGTGTTTATAACACACATTAACATGCAACTCCAGAAAAAAAAAAAATTTAATGTGTTTTAAAAAATTTTGATAAATAATAAATAGAAAGAATAATATTTTCCGCTTTTTTAATGGTTAAATATTTTTGTTATTTGTTGGAGAATTCTTTCAATAAAAATATAGATACCGCCAGCTTGCTTTCGGTTATTCCGAAATTTGATAACAACTTGCTTACCTATGTTGAGTATGCGGAATACCATGTTTGTCAACAAATAAGGAATAGCAGCTAAACTATTCTACAAAGTACGTGGAATACTTATTAAGTTTAATAACCTATAGTGCTATTCAGAATCATTATTTATAATAGATATAGTTTATTTAGATGAATAGTTAATAACGCCTCTGATCGTCATGTATATTAAATAAATTTAGTTTTTAAGTTTCTTTAGATACATCATGCAATTCCTTTTCTATATCACTAGAAAATTTTGATCACCTAGATGACACTTGTCAACATTTCTGTAACATGAGAAACTGGCAAATAGGAATACAAAAATCTGAGCAAAGGTTACAAAAAGTAAAGCGGGCTATCAAAAAATTTTGCATTTTCGCGATTGAAAAGCTATCGAATTCTACGGTATGTGCGATCACAACTTGAAAGTAACTTGAGGCTTATAATTGACGAATTGGAAAGCCACAAAGTTCTCCATATCATATTTTTTACTTTTTGTCATTTATTTTAATGATGATGAATGCCCTTCAATGGAGACAGACCCATGTTGATGAACTACACCGATAGCACTTCTTTCATAGTTGTGGCATCTACATTTGAGACAATAATCGACAATGGTTCTAGGTACTTAACGTTACTTCAGCAATGCTATAATTTCTAATAGCTTAATTCTTAATCACAGTAAAACCAACGTTATCTTGAACTTTTGTCTTTCAATAACCATGACTGTGATGTACAACAGTGAGCACATCTTTTGGGCCTTGCTGTGGATGACTGTCTTAGGTGGAATAATCATATTGATTTAGTTTGTATGAAAATTAGTACTTTCTGTACACAAATACTACGTGATGTAGTCGGCGCTGACGTACTACGTGTGGTTTACTTTTGTGTCTGTTATCCGCATTTAAAGTTTGAAGTCATCTTTTGGGGAAGCAGTAGAGAACTTGATCGTGTTTTCGTCAATCAAAAAAAATCTGCGTTTACTGTTGCACCTCAATTACAGCCAATCTTACAGAGGGCATTTTGAGGCTAACAGGTTTTTGACAATGTTTGCAATCTACATTTTTGAATGTTTAGTTTTTTTATTTAAACATAAAAATCTGTTTGAGCATAATACTTTCCTCCATACTCACCGTACTAGACATAAAACAAATTACTGCTACTCCAAACACAGATTACTACTGACTGAAAGGGGTCTTGGTTATGCAGCTTTTAAGTGTTTCAATAGTTTACCCCGTACAATACAGCAGATGAACAGTATTCATCAATTTAAAAAACCAATTCACGAATTGTTATTAAACACCGAACCTTTCAGCACAGAAGAATTTCTACACTCGCGACTACTAGGGAAATAAATACACTTTTTGTTGTTTATTTGTTTTGGTTAACATTTAAATTATGTATTTTTTTTACGTTTGCCTTTGTTAAATTACGAAGAAACAATAAAATATTATTATTATTATTGTTTTAATAGTGGGCCTCCATAAGACAAAAAGTTTTTTTTTAATTATCACAGCATTTTTTTCACAAATCATGGAACAAACTAACAACGAGAAAATGAAAAGAGTTGCAGTCTTGCAAGGAAATGATATAGATCTCTATTTTTTGACAGGTTTCATAATAGCCCCTACATGGGCTAACACGAGACATGATCAAGCAGAAAAAATAGCTGATTTAACAATAACTTTGTTACTTAGAACAAAAATCCTAAATATTGGCATTAAATTAAAAAGATAATTGAAATATCTTTTAAAGAATTTGGGTTTCCCGGTTGAAACCGCCTCGTAATTGCATGAGAATGCCGACGTTTCGCTCTCAATTGTACGGAGCTTCATCTGGGCTGCTGCATGTTGCACGAAGAATTCTTCGGAGCGTAAAGTAAAGTCTGCCTCGAAAATTTTGCTTTATGAAAGTGTAAAATGTGAAATCAGATTTCGTTAGGTTTAAATAAAAGAAGCATATTATAAGTAAAAAAAGGAGAACGCAAGGTCACGATACTCTTTCAGCCCTCTGTTATTTTTAACAATCCTCATACTACCCCGAACTCTAAACTCGCAGGTAGAGAAAATAAAACGAGGGCGGGAGTAAACAGATCAATATAACTAATGAATGGCGTTCCCTGTGAAAAGAAACGTGGTCCGTGTTAGATCTAGGCATTAGATTAGGTTTGTTGCTTATTGGTGAATACAACCATAAAATTAGATAGGGTATACCAGTACAGGGGATACATTTATTTGTTATGAATGTTTTGCATTCTTATATTCTTTAGGATGTTTGTTATATGAGTTATATATTATTCAGAAATTGTGTTTAATTAAAGATCAGGAAAAAATCTTCTAAGGGACTATCTGATTAATAAACAAAATTGTTTTATTAATGGTGACATGTATGTTACCGTCGATTTTTTGTTGCTACATTTTAATGAAGCTAACTACGTATCTATGTAGGTGCATTATCTGGATACATCTGCGTATATTATAGTGTAGACTGCATTTTAGCGTGATGTAATCATTTTGACATTTCATTATATTCATATCTTGTATGGTATTCTATGGTCTTTTTTCTATACATTTAGAATGCCATTTGCAACAATTTTATACAGACAGATAACTGCGGTAATAATCCTTAAATACAGCAATATACTTTTACGTGTAAAGCAGTTTTTTAATGTAGAGAAAAGCTAAGTGCCTAATGCAATCTGATTTTATGGTTGTGTACAACACAAAGAAAATAAAAAATCTTATATTATTATATTCGATACATTTTCTAAAACATTGCATCATTTATTATGTTTGAAATTAATTATCCTTTTGGCAAGCTAGTTGACCAAGTATCACTTGAGCTCTCTTGTTTGTCGAAAAATGCAGAGTAATTTGATCCCCACAGAGAATTTTCTTTTTCTTTTTTACACTGCAGAGTTAAGTAGATATTGGAAAGTATCTCGATGGTTTTCCAGCTCCTACTGTAGTACACCATGATTGCTTAACGACGATAGATGTCGCTAACACATACATCTTTTAAACGTGCGAATAAAAGCTTTTATACACTGCAGGGTATATACCTAAGCTTTGGACAGTGTTGCCAGAATTTGTACATTCGAATAAAATGCAGTACGCTTGTATGCAACATAATTTTTTTAGTGCGTTTACGACTTAGACAGAAAATATTCTTGGGTTCCTTTATTTAACGAATAAATTAGCATTAGATCTGAATCGAAAATTTATTTTTATTCAAATGCGGCCTTTTTCCGCAATTTCTGCCTTCACCTTGTCAAATTGTATTGTTCTTCCCCTCTGTATTGTTGTTCCTTTTTCAAAACAATCGACTATTCCAAAAAACAATTGCCATTACTTTATCCGCCCATAGCAAACCACAATTCTGACTGTGCTTTGTCTTCTGGAGTATACAGGCGCATCTAAGTTTAATCCACAATCATTGATCGACGCCAAAACTAACGTATTTCGCTTGAACTGGTTCAACAGGATTTTGGAAATGTTCGAATGCGTTTTTGATCCCGAATTAACAAGCACGGCACCCAACTAGCGATTATCTTTTCCATGTCCAATTCTTCAACCAATATAGGACAAATACGTTCTTTTGAGATGCTCGTAGTGTTAGCTATCTCTTTAACCAATGCACAATTTGGTGAACTTTTCCGATGTTATTGGTAATAGTTTCAGTATTTGGCTGCCCCGAAGGTTCATCGTCAACCAAAATTCTAACTCGGTTTTAATTTGAGTAAGCATAGTGCCTTTCAAATGTATAAATTTAACGACGACTCGATATTCAATTCTTACATTTTTACAGCAACACTAACTTAACTTATACAAACAATAACTGAGCGTTCAAAATGACTAAAGTTTTCAAAAGTATCTTTCAGCGAATGTGCAATTATATTGCCAGAATATTTTTGACCTTAATATCTTCATGCTGAGCCTTGAAACTATTTATTATTTTATATTAGTGAAAAATATATTCAGCTATGAAAAATGTTTATTTTGGTTTCGCAAAATATCAATGCGGTATACATGCATACACGTATCTCTTGTTAACATCCCACTTAGTTTCACGATTTATGTGTAATAACCATAACAATATACAGGAAATAACCTTCTGCATAAATTTTGCATATCGTTTCTGTTCGCGCTATAGGTAGCCGTATCTGAGGACTGAAAAACTATTGGTAACAATAACAAATTCAATATTTTTGTTATTCATTTTTATTCTCACTTGTTGCGTATACGAATGCCAATGTTAATATTGCATTCAGTTGCTTTTAAAATGTTATTTATGACGATGCAATTTATATTGCTGAAAGAGTAAGTATGAGGACATAAAAACAAATTCAGTTTATTATGCGAGAACAAAAATTTAAATTTTTACATGCATTAACTGCAACTGTGTGTCTAATTGTGAGTAATGCTATCTTTATATATGATTGCATTAAAATATAAAATCCCATTTACATTGTTTACAGTAATTTATTAGAATTTTAATATTAGAAGACGTCTCTGCACATACAGTGCGTCCATGAATTGAGCCAGGAAGAAAAAAGTTATATTTATTTGTTGATTTAAGAGGAAGATCGTTTTTATTATATAAAATCGCCTGCTGGTGAAACGGAAACACAAAGAATATCTTTAGTGTGGGGAATTGAGTTTACCACTGTGTGTACGTATTCATAATATTTCTTTTTTCCGAGTTTCATAATAATTCTGTTTCAACAGAGTTCTGGGCCAAAATCCCATGTATTTTCTCATGGAGGTCTGAACTCACTTTTTATGCTTTCCACTTCCGCCTTGGATATGTCTGACGTCATAGGCCTATCCTCTTCGCGGGGCTGCTTAAGCTGTTGAGGGAGCTATAACAGCTTCTTGAAAAACTTAAACAGCTTCCGTTGCAAATTTCCCGCAAAAAAGCGGAGCTTATGATGTCACAGAGTCACACAACATGCTCGAGATGGAAATATTAACTCATTTTCAGGGATATAATTCTAATTGTCGATAACAACATAATATACGTGAGTGTATACATCTAGTATTACGTTTATACCGATAAATTTAATCCTGGAATTTTAGTTTCAATTATTGAGACTATAGATACACAGATATGTAATCTTATGATGACTTTGCATTTTTTCAAATTGATAACATTTTAAGATAAATAACTAAGCAATTTCTCTAGTTTACATAACACTTTCATTAAAACCGTTAGAAATACTTTTTCACGTAATAATTATTGCTGGACGGGGGACTTAATTGTAGTGTTTCGTATAAAAAATAGTGAAAGTAGAAACGGTTAGAAAATTTCCAAGTGTTTGTATAGAGCATCTGTTTTCAGAACTTATTACTGATATGTATTTTTATTGGTGATGGTGGTAGGGTAATAGGCTGCTGCTTATTTCATTTAAAATTTACGATGATGTGAATATGTTGTCAAGTTACTTTCGTTACGACCTTGAGCCGTCATTAATATTTTAACGAACTGCTTCTAATTTGATTCTATTCACGACTTAAATATTACACAAAGACGGCTTGTGCAAACTTTTGTTGCAGTAATACTTACTGTGGCATATAATCTTAGAAAATTATGAAACTTTAATAGAATTCAAAAAATCGGTGTTTCCCTTTCTTTATTTGTTAAATTACAGGCAATTTAGCAATAGCAATGTAATTTCCAATATTGAAAATGCTTGAATGCGACCAAGCAACATGTCGTGTAGCACGATAGTTTTATTGGGTTTAGATAAAGGTGCTAAAATAATTTTTGTATTTACCTATTTAATTATAAAAGTTTATACAGTTGTGTTGTACATAATACATGCACATGTAAGATTATTAGAATTTGCATCAGAATTGTGTGAAACGCGCAGTTTACTAACAACTTTTCTAAATTCTCAATAATTGTTTTTGTTTTCAAATATTAAATAATGTTAACATTTTTAGAAGAGAAATGTAATTCAATTTATTATACCTTTCATTATCTGGCTACGACCAGATTTTTTAATAAGACTTACTTATAAAAATATACTACGCCCAGAAAAATTATGGAAAATTATTAATTAAATTTGAAGGAGTTTGTCTTACAAAGAAATGCTCGGATAAGTAATTTTTATTTTTTTTTAATAAACGTTTTACATCAATTCCCCAGTTCTGGTTTTCAAATAATGACGTAATCGACAATTTTTTTAGGTTGCAACTTTTGATTTTTTTTATTGTGATAGATAATTTAATTGTCTATATACTACCATAAAAATTTTTATATCCCACATAATAAAAGTTTCGAATAAAACTGATTTAAAAAGTGGAAAACATAAATTTTATACATAATTGAAATATGTAATTGTTTAAATTAAATCTGCGCAATGCTATTCACCTCTTCATAAATTTTACTGCTAAAAATCTAGCAAAAAATATAGTTTTTGCGGATCAAGCAGGTATCAATCAAAAATATAGAATAGTCAGTTTTATATACTTTCATATGCCAAATACTCCTTATTTTTAGTAAAACTATCATCAAGCAAATATCAACGTATAGAATTTTAATTGTTATTGGACTTGGCAATAAAACACATAACTCAGCAAGAAGTTTGCAATTTGTTTAATGCGAAATATCCAGATAGAAATATCATCACTCCTCAGTAAGTAAAATCTAGAGAAAAAACTGGGCATGCCAAACAAATTTCAAATGCAGAGAATCCTAAGAAAATTAATGAAAATGTGATACTTGATATTTTGTTAAGTGTGGATGAGAATCCTCGTGGCGTATCTCAATCAATTACAGAAGACATTGAAACATCTCAGCGATCAGTATTACGTGTATTAAAAACAGAAAAATACTATCCTACAACTACTTACCTTTACTTGAAAATGGTTGTTATGTGAGGTATTAAAATTGATGTAAAAATATTTATTAAAAAAAATTAAAATTGACCTGTCGAGTATTTCACCGGAAAAGAAATTGCTTGAAATTCAAAGAATTCATTCAACATTTCGTAATTTTATCGTACAGTGTGTATTTCTTAACACAGTGATAAACTCACTTCCACTCTCTAGATTTTGTTACTAATTTTTTTGAGGGTACTTAGTAAAACAAATGAAGAAGTCTTTGTACTGTATCGTAACATTTCCTAGTATAAATCAGAATGTGGAAATGTAAGTTAGTAACTGAACTACGATAAAAATAAATTAAAATTTGAAATAATTAAAGATATAAATCGATTCGAGAACAAATTGTTTAAATATTTTTTGAAAATTTAGATTGGTTCGATCAAATTATCAAATAATTCAGATAATCAGCTCTCGATCACTCGATCTCTTACATGAATCACACGGTTCTCGAATGAGTATTAGACTGACTAATAATCACTTAATTATATGTATATGTAATATCGGAATTAAATAGTTTTACATTATACACACATGAACATTTTTAGGTATTAACTATTATTTTTCAAATCGATGTTGTGTGTTATAGCCAGATTTCCCAGAAAAAATTTAGTTGTTATATAGTTCAATGTTATTAACATTTTTCCATTAAAATACCTTAAAAAATAAGTTCTAAAGTTAGGCTACATTATATAGTAAATATTCCATTAAATAGTTTGCGAACTACCAATAGAAACTAGATACATACATGAAAAAAATCACATTTCTTTACAAAAAAAAAAAATTATCAAAAAATAAGCTCATGGTCTTATTTACATATCCAAGTAGAATTTATGTTACTATTGTGACAAATGTTGCATAAGGTCTTTTTCCTTCAATCGCAAAAACTAAAGACAAAGTTATTTTTTTATAATAGCATGATGACTAATCACTTCACTGTTACAACTAACGTTTGTTAAATTATTAACTAGTTGTTGATGAGAAATAGTTGGTTCCAAGTAACATCACTTTTCTGAGTAATTCTATATCGTTGTGAAATACAAATAGGTACACTCTCGAAGAAATGTGGACCTAAAGTATAGAAATGACTGCCACAAGGATTGTAGATTTATCACTTCTGAATACAATATTGACGCTTTTTAAAGTTAACCATCATAACTCTGCCTAGTTTAACAACAGAAATGTATTCATTTCTGTTTCAGCGCCTATTGCAGCGCGGAAACACCGAGAAAGAGTTGAAAGAGATTTTTATGTGTAACAAAGGCGTTATTTATTAATTGCACTAACCAAAAAGTCTTGAAATATTTACACGAGAAACATCAGAACTTCCTTATTATTACATACACTTCATTCTTGTTATTGTTCTCCAAATAATTATTGTTAGCAACCGTTTGCAGACATTTGCTAAAAGTATTTTCGAGCAACATGAGGTTCTCAATTGCATTTATAATTGACCCGGCTTGGTGTTTCGCGCATTCAAAATGGCTTCTAATAGGAAAGTAGTTAGTAATTAATTAGAAAAGAAGTTGGTTTTGGATACTCCTGTTATTTAAAAAAAAAACAAGAAACAATAATAGTAATATTTCGGGTTTTAACAAAGATGTGCACTTCGTGGATGGACACATTAACACATGAAAATTAAGAAATTTTCGATTTGTTAAATTTCGCACGAATTACTATTGGCATATTAATATTATACACTGTGTCCACGGATTTGGTGCACAAGGGGAAAAACTTTTTTATTCTACATTTGATGAAAAAAAGTTATTCTTTATGAAAGTTTTTGCTTGCCTTAAAACTATTATAAAACATTAAAATGCACTGATTACCTTCTGTATGCATATAAATGTTGATAACGTGATAACGTGTTTGCTTACTTTCAAAAATTTAACTAAGTTCAAATTATTGTTGATAACCGTATTGCCATGAAATCCTGTTGACATTTAATTATTTGTCTGTTTCAAATTTAAGTGACACGACATTTGCAATCACGAACGATCAGTATTATGCTAACATTACAATTACGAATTTATTTGAGTAAGTATTGTGGAATTGGTGATACTTCATATCGAACAGCATCAACAAATTTCACGTTAAATTCCCTGTCATTAATATCACTATTAATTTTTTGAAAAAGCTTGTTAAGAAATTTGATGAAACTGGCTCTGTTGCTAGAAAAATGAAAACAAAGAAACAATACAATCAAGATGATGCATTAACTGTTCCAGCTATGGGATTTGTATTAGAAGATCAAAAAAAAAATCACTACGTAAGAGAGCGGCGGAGTTGGGTGTAAGCAAGAGCTTACTGCAAAAAGTCTTTAAGGAAAAGAAGATTCACCCATTCAAACCCAAATGTATTCATACTCTGGAATTCCGGGACGATGCGTTTAGATTAGAATTTAGTACTTGGGTTGGAGAAAATGCTATGGAGGATCAATTTTTCCATTATAAAATTTTGTTTTCGGATGAAGCTACTTTTACCACTAATGTTATGTGTTATCCCAAAATTGCAGATATTGGGCAGAAGAGAATCCAATTTTCGTATTAATCGGAAAAACCAGCGTTATGAAAGTAAATGTGTGGTCTGAAATTTTGTTCAATAAAATTATTGGCCCCTTTTTTTGCGAAAAGAATTTAAATCAACACAATTTTGTTTTACCATCGTTGAAGGATATTAACAGAGATGCAGATGCTTTCAGCAGGATGGATGCCCTGCACATTCAACTAATTTAATTAGAAACTGGCTTGACGACTACTTTTCCGAAAGATGGATCGGTCGTTTTGGACCTATGCATTGGCCAGCTCGCTCGCCCGATTTAACGCCGATGGATTTTTATTTTTGGGGAACGTTAAACAAAGAGCGTACGAAAATAATATTTTGATGCCAATTTGGGAGCATTAAAAGATAAAATGCGAACAGTAATTAGTGATATTGATATAAGAACATTTAGGAACGTTTGCAGAGAATTTAGGTATAGGGTCGAAAAGTGGATGGAAGTAGGTGGAGGTTACGTTGACCGGAATATTATTAACTATTTTATATCCAAGGTATGTATAAAAAAAAATAAAATGGTTTAAAAAATGTATCAACGTTCACTGTTGTACAAGTTTGCACCAAATCCGTGGACACACTGTATACTATCAAATTTGAAAGATTTTGTTTTTAAATTACACCTGGGTAACGGCTCTATTCATAAAGAATCTAAGGTAAATCTTGAAGTACACTTTATCCTTAGAAACGGATTTCATAACTAAACTTAAAGCTGGTTTAAAGAGTTTTGTAAGTTAAAGCTTCGCTTTCGTTGCTTTAGCAAGTAAAAAGTTTTGAATGCAGTTAACTGTAAAGTGATTGTAACCTACAATATTCTTAAACAAAAGTGCAAGTAATTGTAAGAAGGCAAAAAGTTTGCAGGTTTCGGTTTCGCCTTACCATCAATACCCCACCTTCTGCTTGCATTGTGTTTTTATGTAAGAGTGTTTATCACGGTGTATCGCACAGGAGTACTGAAAACTTCAGATTATACGATAGTGAAACGAGTTTCCACAACAATTCCTTTATTTCGAGATTACATCTCTACATAGTAAAAAATTAGGGGGTGGCAAAAATGGTTTCATGCAAGGCAGATTTATTGTTTACAAATTTTTGCACAAGATGTTTTACCACTCTAGGCGTGGGAGAGAGTGTAAAATATATTACATAAAAATATCACCTTGAGTCGGTAATATTTTACTTAATCAGTGTTAATTTTACAATCCTGAAATTTAATTCCCTCTTTTGAAAATAAGAAAAGACATTCATCCAGTGTGAAAAAGAACGGTAGGATGTAAATTACCTCTGACTATCTCAAGTAACGCCTCAATTTTGTAGCTGAGTTCACGTGTTATTGTTTATACATAGGCCATCATCGTTTCGTCCACGCCGTTGTAATAGACCTTCACTATTATCTATCAGTTTTAATAGCGCCTTTTAAGGTGTTGATTTCAGATTAGGTGAAGTAAATGTCGATTATATTTAAACTAGAACATTGAGCGGAAGTAAATTTTGTAAAATGAAAGATGGGACGGCTATATATGACAATATATCAAAACAGACAAGTTCTTCTTGGATGTAGGGTATCTGGATTGTTCTTTCTTAATTTGCGACAAAGTGTGATATGTGTAAGATGGCATATCTGCAGTATCGTTTATGAATAAAATATCGTTGTAGTATGTTTCAATAACAATATATAGTTAAAAACTAAGTTTACATTAGTGAGTGTTAAAATTAACACCCTGCGTGTTAAAGTGAGAAAATTTAACATCCATGAGAAATACTTTTTACCAGTTTTTACACGAGAAAATGGATTTATATGTACCACTTCAGAGTTAAGTTACTTAAAGATCAGGAACATAGTTGCTGGTTCCTGGCACGAACCATATTCAATAACCTCAGCTTTCATGAATTGGTCATGGTATGGTCGTTATTTGTTATTAGAGGATAATGGCTATAGAATCGAACTTTATTAGAAACTTTTTTAGAAAAAGAAAAGCAATATGGATTCTGGAAGAGGTATTCAATTTTGATCAACAATCAGCAGAGCTGCAGAATACACACGAACAACGCTTCGATTTTCTCGTGTATTTTTTTGTCAAGTAGAACGTATGCGACATTCAATGGAAATACAAGAAGGAATCAAAGCATTGTCCTTAACCATCCATCATTGGATGGCAATATCACACAATATTGCTATCGAAATGAAAGAAGATATCCCAGAAAATGTTTTAGTGATTTATAATATATTTTTCTTTTATTTTTTTAGCTACTTTATACTTGAATATACTATTTCGTAAACAGTGATTTATTATACAGTGCTAATAATATAACAAGTGTCAATTACATGTTCACCAAATACTTCAACAAATCGTTATATACAATTTCATTGTTTGGTTGTTCACTTGTAAAAATTGTTACTATTGGCCATTCATTTCCATGGTTTTTCCTATAAATGAGAACCAGTTATTACTGATTTCTACATAGAAAGGAAGGACTAACAGGCAGCGGTATTAATTTTAACACCCATCAGTGTTAATTGTCCGAACCGTCGTATTAGAATAATATACTCGGTGTTAAATTTACTTTTTACAGTGTCTATTATACATACTTAGTGCGAATATGATGGTTTTGGTTGTAAACATATAAGAGCGTTTTCTGGTAGACAAAAAGTAAATTTATATATTCTTATTGAAACATGCTACAACGATATTTTATACTGCAAATATGCCATATTACACATACCGTACCTTGTCGCAAATTAAGAAAGAAATCCAGATATTCCGCATAAATAGGCAATCCAAGAAGAACTGTCTGTTTTGATGTATTGTCATATGTAGGTGTCCCATATTTTATTTTACAAAATTCACTCCCGCCTATAAATATAATCTACATTTACTACACCTCACCTTAAATCAACACCTCAAAACGCGCTATTAAAACTGATAGGAAATAGTGAAGGACAACTGCAGCGTAGACCAAACAATGATGCCTACGTATAAGCAATAATACGAGAACCCAGTTACAAAATTGAGGCGTTACCTAAGATAGTCAGAGGCAATTTACATCCTACCAGTCCTTTTCACACTGAATGAATGTCGTTTCTTATTTTCAAAAGAAGGAATTAAATTGCAGGAGTGTAAAATTAACACTGGTTAAGTAAAATATTATTGTCTCAAGGTAAAATGTTTATGTAATCTATTTTACACTCTCTCCTGCGCCTAGAGTGTTAAAAGTCATTAAATAAGGAAATCCATCTTGCATGAAACCACCTTTTCGTTTTTTACTGTGTAATTAGAATAAACGTCTACAACTACAGTAATTTCTTAGAATACCTTTTCGATTGTTGATACTTGTACATTGCATACAATACCGTGTTCTTTTAGAACTTCCCCCGCTAACATTAGCTCGTCTTTCTTCGAAAAGTTAGTATCTCTAGTTTTCTTCCATTTATTACTCGAGTTTCACTTAGAAATTATAAACTTTCTTAGAACATATTAAGCATGTTAGACATATTGAAGGTACGATGCTAAAAAACGCGCGTACAGCGGCTGCAAATATAATGGGTTGTCAACACACCAGAATCTTTGGATAAAGTCGACCTAATGTCTGCTTTAAACTTCTCTTGCCTGCACTTCTCTCTTCTGTCTGCTTGCACTTAAAGACAACTAGATGGCCGTAGAAAAGCACAGTGTCCACAAATAAACTGAAAGACAAAGTTATTAGCTTTTAAGAAAACTCTGTACAGGTGGCCAAATATCTTCTCACTGAGGGTAAAAAGGAAGTAACTTGGTACAAGAGAATGAGATTAATTCAGCAGTTTTAAAGTTTTTTTTTCGAAAATAAGGTTTTTGGTTGTGTAGTGGAAAATCAAAAATTCAAAACTTAGTCTACATTTTGATATAACCGGCAATTATATTGAGCTAAGTGTATTCTGTTGTAATGGAAGGAACGCCCTAATTTCTTTACAAATCTTAACGTGAAAATACTGAATAGTAAGAAATGAACAGTACTAATAATTAGAGGCCTTACAAATAAATAATTCTAGTTGGTTACACTTCATATTCTCTTATTATGCGTACATAAACAACGGAAGATTTTTTTTACTTTCACATTAAAATTAGTTTACTCAACATATTAATTTTAATAGAAATGACCTAGTTTTGCCAACCATATGAAGTTGTCGCCTGCTCTAGACTCGAACGATTACGTATCTGCGTAGTTACGTTATCGAATTTAGCGAGATGGTCTTTCTATTGCCTAGAATTCGCTTTGCGTATATAAGAAAATTGAATTTGTATTTTTTTTACAAACACAAACGAAGTTTATGATCACATACATACAATTAAAATCTGAAGTAGATCAGAAATAAATTTATTAACACCTATGTTTAAAATTGGTTTAGGAAGAATTAGCTTTCGTAAAGACACATATTGCAGTATATTTCAGATCGTAACAGCGGTAGTAAAATATTCCAAGGAAAAATTATTGCTATGGTCAATATATAAGTACGTCACATCTAAATATAGAGTGTACGAGTAGGTTTGTACTGCAGGACAACAAGAAAATATAGATAAAACCATATATTATTATCGATTTAAATAAGCGTGGTAAGTATTTATGTCTTTATAATCGAGTGTATCGAAAAATAATATAGGTAATAAAATAACAGTCAGGTAAAACGTAGGTGACTCCGTATTAATAACCAAAAATTCAGACTGCGAACGAAATTTTAAGGTTGTATGTACACAAATTCGCATGCGTAATAATCCGTAATCATTAACGCGCTGACCGAGTAATCGATACGTTAAATAATTGTTAAATAACGATTACTCCCCATATATATGTACACTCGCTGACAAGTAGAATGACCGCTTATTCGCAATCTACCGCACGGGAATATTCGGAAATATCGGCATGGAATCGGAATCCATTTCTCCCTTCAATAATAGCAGCTTGCATACAATGAACTGTTTCCTCTCATATCATAATGGTATTTACTAAGCGGTTAAAAAGAACTCAGCATTGGGTCTTATGGGGTATGGCCTTCTTAGTTAACCTTTATCTATTTGAGTATAACTAGGCTTTTTTATAGTGCCGGAAAAACCGCTTCTTTTTGTAACCGGTTAATCGGAATCGACTACAACCGGTTTGGAAAAGAACCAACTAACCGTTTTGTCCAAGAAGCTAGTTAATTTAGAAGAGCAATTTAGAAATTTGATATAAAAACTGGTTTTGAAAATTGATTTTTCACCAGAATTTATAAGATGCATACGCATATGCGCTGTACATGCTGCCTTACGAGAAACTGTATCGATCCATATATGAAACAGAATGCGTTAGAATATTCTGGAAACTTGCCAGTGTGCCAAAACCGACAGTGAACTAATAATCTGACACTTCAACTCTGTTCGTAACATTCTCTCTAACTAAAACTGTTTTCAAATAAATTAAAATTTTTTCATGATAATTTAATAAAATTAAAAGGTTTTCTTAAGTTCCAAAATAATATAGCGTTTTATTATATTTTTAATTTTAAACCAAAACTATCTTTTTTGTCATATAAATACCCTTCGGTGACAACTAAATCTAACTAGATGGGCTGTTGGTTGGACTTGCTATCTACATGAAGAAGCAGACAGCTGCAATATCAGATTGCACGAGAACGGAATCCCTTCGTCACGGATAAGTAGAGTAGGCAAATTTGGGTGCGCACCATCGGTGCAGCTAACAAATAGACTCTCGCATGCAAAACACTAGTCAGTATCTAACTGCCGCCCGAGCGTACGCAATAATAGCAGAGAAGTACTCTGTGTTCTGTTTTTAATAATGTCGAAGGTACGCAGATTGAGGAAACAGCTATCATTAAAGATAGTGAATAGGTTCATTAAGGATTATCCGAATTTGACTTACGACGGCGTAAAAATTAAATGTTTAGTGTGCGATATTTATCTAAAGTATTGGTCGCCAACACATTGTAAACGGCATGTGCAAAGTGCAAACCATAATAATATCAAAACCGGTATCGCCGCAAAATACGAACAATTCTTATTTGATTTATGTACAATGATGATTCAGTATAATCTGGCGTTTACTTTGTTAAACAACGATTCATTTATTTCATTTTGGAACAAATACGCCAATATTACATAACCGAGCAGGACCACGTTACGAAATTATTTACCATCTGTGCGTGTACATTTATAAAATAAAATTAAGGTTGAACTGAAAAATAAAAAAGTGGGCGTGTGTGTGGATGGAACAACTGATTGGCGAAAAAGATCTGTACTTAATGTTGAGGTGCGCAAAATGAAACCACATCAATCGTTATCTTCAATTTTATTAGCTTCTAGACGAATAGAAGAATGTACTGCCCAAGTATTTTCAAAAGTGGTGTTAAACACATTGGAAAAATTTGAAATATCCAGAGATCACCATGCTTTCTATAGGCCGGTCTCTTAAGAAACAGTGTTGTAACTTTTTACATATTACATGCTCTACATCTTGTGGCAACAAGACAATTCGTAGATGTTATCCACAGGTGGATGCGCTAATTGCTAGTACAAAAGCAGTGTTTCTAAAATCCCCAAAACGTATTCGCAAATTTCAGACTGTGTTCTCAAACCCCTGCACTACTACAACCGATCCTTTACACGTTGGGGAACTTGTTACTTGAATACTGTTTCTACAGCGTTGATGAGTACATGAAATAAGCATTTCTCTTTATAAATTTGATGTATATGTTCATCTTATTTCCGCAATAGTTTTATTTATAGGATGGTTTTATTTAATTCTTATAACTTGTGCGTTTTCTTTTGGTAATTTTATTTATATCTGTTTTGTGTACATGATATAACTGGCTTGCCCAATATCCTGTGATCGCGAAAGGCCTTAATATATTATTCTACTATCATTACAAATATAATTTAGATACAAAATGAAATTTGCTCTTCTTTTTCCCTGTAACATTACCTCGGCATTAAGTAATAGCGATTTCAGCACTACGGTTCCATTTAATTACCACAACCATAATGATTAACGAATGTCTCACGAGGGCTTGTATCGATTGATATATGAAACTGTATTCATTGGAAAAATTCGAAAACATGATAATATACTGAAGCCTATTACTACTATTGAACTAAAACGTTTCCAATTATCTGAGACCTTCGGTTATTCCGGAAGTAACTGCCATCTTTGTTATTTAAAATAAGAGACCGTAGATATGATTACATTTTAGAATTCCTAATTCAATTTTAAGATTTGTTTGATAGAACAACCATATTTGAAATATTTGCATTTTTTGAACATTTTTGACGAATGGACTAGTACACGTGAACTTTTAAAACTGTGAAAGTGTTTAACTTAACGAAAATTGACATTTTGCAAAATTATTGGCCATACAAGGTAGAATTAGAAAACGAATGAACTTAAATAAAACTACCTGTTTTTCTGTTCTTATCAAATTGCTGCTTCAAGAAAAAACAAAAAGAAAATCATATTAGTACGCATCTAAAATTAATACTTTTCAAAATATTCAGCAAAATGTGTATTATAACACAATTTTCTTAAAAAAAAGAATGTCCACCAATGGGAATGTAGCTTATATAGTTTTCTAAAATGCCATCCAACTTTGGAGATATTCAAGTTAGTTCTGACCATTACGGAAAAATACAGCTTGATAAAAAATATATGTAATTTAGTTTTCAATTATAAACAATGCCAGCACCAGCATATAGTGAGTGAAGATTTAAAATTAATCTTCATTGAAATATGGCATTTTTAAGTATTTCGTTTAAAAAGTATGCGAAATCACTATGCAGAAGGTATGTGAAAACAATTTTAAATAAAAAGTATAGAAATTTCAATAAATGTACATTAGAATACAATGCCGCGTGTTTTATTCCAACATTTCCAACGCAAAATATTTTTAAAAAAGACAAACTAATCGCTTAACCAACGTATCTATCAACTATGACATATAGAATACTCGACGCGCAGTACAGTGTACACAGATGTATGTCTGTAAGTAGGTTTATGTGAAAAGCGCTTTGAGAATTATTAGCGTTTGGCCTTGTATTTCAACTTTTTTATGCTAAATAGGACGTATACAGTTAATATTTAATACTTAAACAATCAAAGAATAGTATCAAAGTGACACAAGTGTGAGTATGCGTGACGTTACAAAGCGACTATTATTGCGTTACGTGTACACACAGTCCTTGAAATTATTACATAGTAAATTAGTTAGCGTTCCTTTGTTACGTTAATTGTTTATAATTATAGTTAAAACCGGTACCAAATTTATTTGGAAAACGTATACGTCTCTTATAGTTCTTCAAACATATTTTCCACTAAAATTTGTTATTTGTTGGTACAAAATCCCATATAATTCACCATATGTATCGATATTATTTGTGCTAACTGCAAGTGATATAATCATATTTTGTTCCAAAAATAATTAATAACATTTAAAGTATAACCTATTCTTATTAGTTCTTGTTCTTCTTGAAGTACTGTTATTTCGTTTCTTGTCAATAAACCGCACGTACAGTCAGTCTCACTCGTAGTTGCTACAGAAAAACGTAAACAAATACATTATTTTTCGAAAACATTTATTAATTCTTATTAGAAACAAAACAAAAATATTGTAGTATTCTTTGAATTAATGTAGTATCTATCTCAGTCTCTTAGTTAAAATAAAAAAAAAGTTCAAAAATATGTCACTCGTATTCGTACAGTATTATGAACTAACATTAGCGCTGATGTAAGATAAATTCTAATATTTCGTGTGATTGCCTTTGTTTTTAATAACCTCATTTAGTCTATCAGGCGTTGATTTTACTAATTTCGTAGTGACGTCCGACAGAATACGGTGTCATTCTTGTTCTATTTTATTTTTAAGGTCGACTTTGTTGGTTATATGGTGTTTGCGAATCCGATTCTTTAAATGCGCCCACAAATTCTCAATTGGATTAATATCCGGTGATTGTGCAGGTGTATCCATGACCTTAGGGCAATTGTAGAGAAGCCAAGTCCTAGTTAGCTCGGGCTGATGCTTTGGGCCGTTACCTTGATAAAAAATAAAACTATCCGTTATGCCCAAACGCGTCACACTTTCCTTCAAATTATTTTTTAAGATATGGATGTACATCATTTTATTCATAATTCCATCAATAGAATGGAGATTCCCAACCCCGGCCGCAGAAAAATACCCCCATAACATTATCGATCCACCACCATATTTTACAGATGCCTGTAGATGTTTCTTTTCCAAGCTAGTATTGGGTTTCCGCCGTACCATTTATCTGCCATCTGACTGAAATACATTAATTTTGATTTCATCAGTGAATATGACGCGTTCCCAGAAGTCCTGGGATTCGTTTATATACTTTCGGGCGAAGTTGAATCGTTTGCCTCTGTTAACTTCACTGATAAAGGGTTTCACTCGGGCTACACAGCCTTTGTATCCATGGTTTCTTATTACTCTCCGAATTGTTTCGGGACTAACCATCTTTCCCGTTTCATTTCCTATTTGCGTTGCTAATTTAGGGGCGGAAATTTTTGGATTGAGTGTTACTTTTTTTAAAACTTGATGCCCCTCACGTTGGGTTAAACCTTTCTCTTCAGATTTCTTGGTTTGTTATGAATTCTATTTTTGGTTTTAAACCTTTTTATTATGTACTGAATTGTGGACCGACTTCTATTGACAAGTTCACAAATTTCACTTAAACTTTTACCTTTCTCATAATGAGAAATAATTAATTTTCGAATTTCGATCGATGTTTCCGTACCCTTTCTGCCAATTGTGACGGATGATTGGATTAATACTGACGCATTTTATTATATTTCGTTCATATGCGCGCATGATCGGTAATTTCCCTATTTCATTAGTATTCGACTAATAAAAATGTGTTTATGCTCTTGAATTATTAAGAAAGCGGCAGCTGTACGAATACGAGTGTGCGATGAAGTTGTACATTTTACTATTCTTTATTCATTTTAGTTGGGGAACTGTGAAATAAAGGACTGTATTTAGTATGTAGGATAATGTACCTCACATTGGTTAGCTTGCAATGGGAATTAATAAATATTACTGTAACATTACGTGTTTTTTCAACATTTCCATCTATTAACTATCAGTATACGAATACGAGTGGGACTGACTGTATATTTTTATTATTTGCAATTTAAAAATAAATTCTGCATGGTCAAAGTACTTTACTGTTATCACAGTAAAAATTACTTAAACAACAATTATTTAAGAATTCGGTAAAAGTTAGTAAATATAGTTAGTAACAGAAAAAAATACTATTAAAAAAATTTGTTGGATAAGCTATTTTCTATTATTTTCCAGCATTTGTAATTTTTGAAGACTTATGGTAACAAAAAAAATTTTTTTTTTAATAGTAACAGTAACTTGGTACGGCTTTCAATCACCTTATAAGGATGAGCAAAATTGTATTGCATAGGGGTAGTGTCCTTTGCAATGTACATCAAATGATTTGTGTTTTGTTCTTCAAGACTATATTCCCTTCATTGTTCAAAGAGTGAAGCGGCGTTAATCCCAGCATGACCTTCAGCGTTGCTGTAAGACAAATTCGCATCAGGCCTGTAATGTTGAGATGTGCAGTCTGAATTTGTTGAAGCTGGTGTTGTACAGTCCTCTGAGTTGTTTTTGACCAGTAAACCAAAGAAGCGTGTGTGATCCTGGGTCTGACGCCGTAGCTGCTATTTTCTGTAAGTAGACATATGGAAGCTCCATGTTGGTTTTTTTGTCGAACGTGATTCCCAAGTGACTTCATCACTGGCTCACATCACAGGCTATGATTTTTACACCGTTTATATGTGTCGTTAAGAATTCTTTGCATAAGTTGCGGTACGATATTCTCATATTTCATATGAGCGTACCCTTGAACGCATACCCGTTAGAGATTAAATTCTGTAGTAGGTCTTTCACAACAAGCCACCAGAGCAGAGGTAAGAGTACAATTCTTTGAGGGCAACCTCTGCCAGTTATAATTGTTGCCGTTTCGGATACTAACGTAGCGCTTATTCGTCAACTTTGGAGTATGGCTTCAGTCCACTTTGTAAAATGACGGGTGAAAACCTTTGCTCTCGGAGGAGGTGTTATTAAAAGGACAACTGACATTAGACAACGATATAAGTACGAGATCTGTTGCTCAAATATTTCGAAAAAACAAATACAAGCTCTACACGAAACTCTTCTATATGAGTTTAACGAAGATCATTCATACAGGTTTGTGGAAATGTCTAATAATGTTCCAAATTTTTTCAACAATATTTTATTTTCTAACAAAACCACGTTTTGTCTTAAGGGACTTAATATAATATAGGTAAATAGGCATAACTGCCATTATTTGTCGATTGAGAAATCACATACACAGTATCCTCAAAAGCTTATATGTGGGCTGGTATTGTTCTTAGAAAACAGCTTAACACGGGAAGGTTACTTAAACTTACTGCATAACCATAGTGTATTGTTTCCCAATGGTAATTAACCAGTTATTCCAAACCATGATGTATGGTTTCAATAAGATGGGACTCCACCATATTGTGCAATTAATGTGCGACAGTACTTACTTGGACACGACTTTTCCTGGTCGTTGGACGTTGGAGTTTTAATGAATGATCTGGTAGATCAACCGGTTTAAACCCATTAGATTCCTTTCTATTACTTAAAAAGAGAAGTATTCAATAAGAAGTCCTAAAACTTAGAGAAATTAAGAATGAAAGTTAGTGTGAGAAACAAGCCACATCTCCTAATGGGCTTCTAAGTACTGTTTCCAATTTTTTGGAACGTCTAAGACACCGTCAGGCCGCACAGGGTAATAGCCAAAAAATAATGCTAAAATAGCTTCCTCATGCTATTGATGGAATCATTTACGGCAAAGTCAATGCAAGGAGAGAAAAAATACATTATCCACGGGCATCCTACCCACGCGTCATCAGCGTGGTTCCGAGAGTATTTGAACTCTACCTTATATGGCTGTAGCCTCACAGTTAATGCCATAACATTTCGAAATGACCAAAAGGTTGGGACATCTCGTATATATACTGTGAATCAGGGAAGTAATTTTAAAATGGGAAGCAATGGGATGCTGTCCAACTTTCCTCTTGTGAAGTATATATAAAGCTCCAACATTGCTTTAACACTCACAAATGTATAAAAAAAGTTCCCAAAAGAAATTTCTATGCATTCAGGGATAACTAATTTTTAAGAAAAGCATATTCAATATTTATTTAAAAAATCCTATAACAATACACAGACCTGGACAATTCAAGATGCGCTGTTTCAATACATAAAGCGAGGCCTGTACTAATATTTGCTTTCCACGGATATTTAATTAGGCATACACATCACACGGGTTCACATCCGTGTGCTTCGCTCTAGTCGTATTGCACTTTATTTCGCATGTTAATCCGCGCTTTTATCCGGCTCTGTACATGGATCCGCTATTTGTGAAGGACACAATAGTACAAAATAGTTCTCATTGAAATCTAAACACGAAGGCCGTAAGCTAAATAAATGGCGGAGTTTCCCTTTAAAAGAAGCTATAAACTATGAAATAAATTCAGAAAAGGGAACGAGAGCGCAAGTCGTACACAGTATGTATGTACAATAATACGCATTTTATAGATGATACATAAATTTATTGCAGTCATTGCAAAACGTGTGCGTGACGTTTCCTTTGATCGCACGCCAAGTTGGCAAATTTTAATGTAGATCGAGAACGAGATATTCAAATTTCTGTGTATGCGTGTCCGTATTGTACTGCTATACCTTCTCCAAACGTATTTAGTCAGAAAATTTGCATTCGATAGAAATATGCCGTATACATACATGCATGTGTATATACACCGCTGTTCAAAGTTAATTGCACGAAACAATAACAGAAATCTCCCAGAATTTGAATGAATAAAGGGATAGCAAATCCTTCGAAATTGCTAGATAATACATAAATAAGAAAGACAAACGAAAGCAAAGCCTAATTCTTTTATATTTTGCGACCACCGCTGATAAGTAAGGTTCGCAATGTCGGTGTCAAACCGTGAGCGTGTAGAAAGGCGGGTGGGATTCTATGCACAGTAATAAGAATAAAAAAAATTATTACGCACGTTGCTGAAAATGAGGAAACTTAACCGCGTAAAGAATATCAGTCTGCAGACATCATTTCGATTTGTTAAACCAAGTGGATAATCACCTCTATATTGAATGGCCAGTACAAGGGTTCAATCGTAAATTCATTAAAAATGTAATATTAGTCACTTTACAAAAGTTCTAAATTTTGTCAAACGCAGCTATGTTTCATGCTAGCCGCTTGCTTTTAATTTAATTTGTTACATGTAATGTGTTATTACATGCGTTGCACCTCGTAGCTAAAAAAGCAACTTCATAAACAGTGTCCAGAATCCCCACAGCCAGTTTTGACCCGATGAGGAACGCGATTGGAAGCTGCGTTCTATTACTTTCAACATTTCCATCTACGCCGGCTTCTAATGACACAACTTGGTACAAAAGCTGTTGCCATCAAAGAAAGTCAACTGAAAATTAAAAACTATCAAGTTTAAATTTGATTTATAAACTATTTTCGAAATCTACCAAGTAATAAGTGTTACTCGAATCTTTACAAATAAGTGACAGAGGGCATAAACTCTTAAGCGACAGAAAAAATGTTCATGTTGGCATAAAATTTAAATGTAGCGCAAAGAAATACAGATTTTGCTAGATTAAGATAGATTTATGATGACGGTGCTCCTACAGATACATTTACTTGTTCTAAAATCCATTATCGGAATTTGAAGTGTTTCTCAATATGTATTATGGTAACTATAAATTATAACTTATTAAACAATGTTAGGCATTTCCAGCATGCATATTTTTTTGGATGTTAGCGTGGTAGAAGCTCTGAAAGTCCTTTTATTTTAATTTCCAAACATTTCGGGAACATCCAGTGAGCACTATTGTGTTCTTTCAAATCGGATGGAAAGAAAATACGTCTATACATAAGTTTATTTAAATGAGTTCCAATTCCAAATTTCTTCTCGTAATATATGCCAGTTTACCGTCAATCGTCACCGTAAAGTTTTATCACATTTAAATGTGGCTATTTAAATAACGATGCCTCATTTAGGAAACATTACCTTGGGCCAAAAATAGTTATTCTTTATAAATTTGATGGGTGAAGTGACTTTGAATTCAAAAATTAGGAACTAAAACAATATTCTATGGGCACGAGCTGTGTTCTCGCTTTTCCATGATTATAGCGGCAGCTGGCATATGTGAACGTACTTGAATAGCGCTAGTCATAGTGAATTCACCAGCGATATTTTTACATTTCAAACTATGTAAATATAATCGTTGCATAATGTATCAATTTTACAACTTATCTAAATAGAAGCAAATTTGGCAAAATTTGTGACGATTGCATATTGCACATGCGAACCTTATCGACTTTATACGAGTCGGGTTCTACATTTTTTTTAGCGCAAACTTGCAGACGCGAGTGTATATTCATTCCACTTTTCATTCACATAGCAGCAAGAGTACATACACACGTATGTACTCTTACATAGTTGTCACGAATGTATTTAAACATATTCAAAAAAAGGAGAATCATTAAGGAAGCTTGTAACCGTCAGTGTCAATTCTTAGAAATATTGATTACGCAAGCTCTGCTTGTAGTGATTAATTTACTCAACATACATACACATACATATACAGTGTATACACAATATCTAATACTAGTTAATGATTTTCTCGCTCCGATGTCCGAAAGCAAAATCGTTACGCAATTCTTCTAAAATAAACATTTTCTACGTGCTGTGTGCGACACATCTGTTGAAATTGATGAGATTTCATTGGGCTAATCAGTTTATCTGTATCTATTGCGCGTCTTATTTTAGTATCGATACGTTACTTACATACAAATGTTTATACGTTCTTTTCCGTTTTAATAATTGTCCAAATTGTTTATGTAGGTTATTCTTTATAATCACTACGCCACAAAAATAGTTATTACAAACAATAGAGCGGTTTTCTAATAAGACTATGAAATTGATTACTGATATTTGACTTCATCAAAAAGATTAAGCAAATCATAGACTATGGTTTTAATTTTCTTGGTGGACCAGACCAGTACTAGTCTTTATTTGCTCTTATAGGTATAAGAAGAAATAATAGCTTCTCGAAGCATTAATATGAACATAAAATAAGATTTTCAGCGGAGCTTGTGTTTGAAACATCCGTTTAGGGAAAGAAAAATATGTTTGGAAGGATATCTTATGGATGGTCTCAATGGATGCCCCAAAGTGAATTAATAGCAGTATGGACAATAAACGGTCACCATATTCGTATGTGAGCATTAGAAATCCATCATTTAATAAAATCCATTGATAGGAATTATCCACGGACGGTGTTATAGTATTGGATACAACCAACGGAAAGAATGAAGCAGTCAGAAATCTGAGTAAAGACACAATTTCACTGAATACAATCACAATTTAGTTGTTTTATTTCTTTACTTCTTCTATAATAGGATACGCCTCCCAATATATATCGACGCCCAAAATTATGTGGAATTCGTGCACATCTAAATGTTACTTCAGCGGCATTCCATCTTGAAGTTTTTGATCATGTAGCTTAGTAAGTATTATGCAGCAAGTTGGAAGACCTAAACTTTAGACGTATCGCATATGAGTAGCTATCTCCTTATTTATCAAATACAAAGGACTCTATAATTATGCATGCAAGTCTGGAAGATTATTACGATCAGAATGGCAGGGAATGACGTATGACGTTCTTCCAAACAAATTTGAAATGAAAGAAAAAAATAATTTTAAAAAATTTCTAATTTTCACGTTCTTTTACTTACGTTAGTTGTGATACGTTGATACCGTGCAATATGTTTTCGTTCTCATTAAATCTTACGTTCTGCCTCTTGAACTTAGGTTATTGGCACAAATTGTAATCATTTTCATATCTCCTGTGAGTTTTACGTGTATTTTTTTGTACTTGCAGTTTTTGTGCCATTATTTTGTTGCTGAAAATCTAGTTGTTTCTTATTATAGCATTCCTTTCTCGATTTTATATACAGGTAGATTAGTGACAAAACTTGTGTCGTACTTTGCTTTTCCCTTTTCCTATACTTTTTTTTTGTTCTCTTTCGCGGCCCTCTTTTCCAATAAAGGAAATCCTTATACCACGAGTGGAAATACTTAGAGACTTGGGTATTTTGTTTGACTCATCATTACGTTTCAATGACCACATCTGTGATATTTGTACGTCAACCGACAAAGCCTTAGGCTTTATTATAAGATCCTGCAGACAATTTACTAATTCCACAGCTTTGAAGTCCCTATATTATGCTTTTGTCAGAAGTAAATTGGAATACGCTAGCGTTGTATGGTATCCACACTACTTGTACCTTCAGCTTTCCGTGGAACGTGTGCAGACACGATTTTTAAAGTATCTGTCATTTAAGTTGGATGGTTCATACCTGAAGAAAATATAGATTACGATAGTCTCTTGGATCGCCATTCGTTGGAATCAGTTGGTAACGGGAAAGAAAAACAAAGTGCCAAATTTGTAATACAGCTGATCCACAATAAAGTTGATTCTCCGTCCTTGCTAGCTCAGATAAATGTTATAGTGCCAACACATTTAACGCGGTCCTTCGATACGTTCCTAACACCCAAAGCAAGAACCAACACGTACGTTGTTGAAGGCTCTGTTGTACCATATGCCTAGTAATTGTAATAAACTTTATCCGGATCCATTTCTCATATTACATCCGTTGGACAATAAAGATTATTATTATTGTTAGTTACATCTTATAATAAAATAATCACAAAACATTTAGCTTTCGTTTCTTGTTTTGTTTTGAAAGGATTGAAACCGTACTGAATACCATCTAAACCTATTCGGTTACGGGTTTGCATTCCAACCGGGAGATTTCAAAATATTTCCGGTAGGGATTGTTAGTTGTGGTCACCGAATGAATTGCAAGAGTATATACCACGGTACTTGCAATTATTATTGTGTTTAAACCGAAATTTCTTTAAAAAGAGCTCATTTAATATTTTTAAAAGTATCTTTTACAAGGTCATAAATCTAATATTTT
>LR737395.1:4023380-4048084 GCA_902655005.2 Marronus borbonicus
TAATATTTTTAAAAGTATCTTTTACAAGGTCATAAATCTAATATTTTTAAAAGTATCTTTTACAAGGTCATAAATCTAATATTTTTATTCTAGTTTGATAAGAAACTTGGCCCAAGAACAATTTTAAAACGGTTCATCATTGTGGTTAATATTTGCCTATGACATCAATGGAAATTCCTGATAGTTAGCCGATCTCTGTTTTATCAGGAAATAGATATTATTTTTTCCTGTTGTGTAAACATTTCTCAACGTGTTTCGTAACCGAAATCTCTTATCTCCTTCTTTGGCTTCTGTATGAATCTGCATCTTATTTGTTCACCGTCTTAAATATCACTGACACGTCTTTAATAAAGCATATCACTCTTACCATTTACTAGTCGTAGAATCCATTAAACACAAAAGAAATAGGATAGGAGTATATATTGCATCTCTTACGATTACGCGTGAATTAAATAATTCTTATGTATTTTTTAATATCGGCTTCCGAAAATATACTAAATGTTAGAACATTTCCTGGTTTCTTGCGCAAGTACATGAAATTAGTTACCTATAATACACCGTGTCGTATTTAACTCATTTATTCCCATTGTTGCGTTAACGCAACATCAACAAAATGATTTTTTTCAATTCAAAAACTAGAGGAGAAAGAACAAGGTTGAGACCCTGGATGGAAAGTAAGTGCTTGATTTTCTTATGCACGTGTTTGATGAAGATGTTATACATTCCAATATTTCAAACCTATAAAATATTCGAGGGATAACAAACCTCTTCAATCTAATTTAGACTAGAGGGTCTTCCACAAGCAAAAATTTGTTCGTCTAATGGACATAAGAAATACGATGTTGCGAAATCGATTTCTCAGCATGTCTCAACCTAAACCAAGTATCATTGCCAAATATAATGGATATATGGGAGACGTTGACTTGCATGACAACGCAGTTGCAAAATATCAAATAAGCATTCGCGGTAAAAAGAAATGGTGGTGGCAATTATTTCATGCAGTTGAGTGAAATCGGAAAAATTGGAGGAGACGTTGTAGAGTGTGCAAAAGCACTACTATATTCTTGTGTAATAAACGTGGAATTCTGTTACATCAACACTGCTTTAAAGAGTATCGTAACTCCATAATTAACAATTTCCTTAACATATAGTTCCGATGTATAATCGAATTTTTGTATTTTTATTTGAACTTAAGCACTGTGTTATTTGAGATGTAATAAATGTTTTTTCATTAAGAAATCTACATTTTCCTTAATATTTCTAGTGGTATTCCTAAATAGGTTGAAGGCTAACACACGGAATAAATCTCGAAATAATGATATTAAAAAAATTCACTGTTCGAGGACATAGTATAATAATAAGATATTTGCCATTTTAATCCTTCTCCTTCCTATAAACTCTCTTTCAAAAATGTAAAAAATCCTAATGTTATGTCTCTTAAAGTAAAAATTGCTCTCCTGGAAGCATTTCACCACGAGATCACTAGTTACTCGAACTGTTACCTCTTAAATGGGGACAAGGTTTACAGTTATACGCCAAATATACGGAAAATAGCCTTTGTAAAGAGATTTTTCTTGTAGGTTATCGATTTTTTTAATAAAAAGTGTAATAACTCTGCGGTTGCGGATACGAATTCAATTGTAATTATATTAAGCACCGCCTCAAAAATACATAAAGTACGCAAATGAGGATAGACAAGGATGCTTCATATACACAGTATAACTTTTTCAGCATTTCGTGGAAATACGCAGTTGGGTGGACCGAGCTTTGTTAAAAATAGAACCTTATTTTTAACCAAATATCGATATAGATTTTGAAGCAGAATTACTAATAGCCTTCTGCGGGAACAAAAAGAGAGAAGTGTTAATATATTGTACAACAAAAGAATGAATGTGATTCAGTAGTGTTAGAAGTTACTCTTCCCAAGTTACAAAAATATATATCGCTATCCAAAATAAATATAAATGTTACCATCGATTTAGTTTTTATATAAATATGTATAAGCCGGCATTCGATTCATTTTGGTGGCAGCCATTGACGAATTCTACAGCTAATATCATGTAACAGTTCACATTTCATTCATTCTTAAATATGAAATAATATTTATTTATAGATTTTATATAAATTTTCCCAAACAGGTGTTTCACAATTTTCGACGGTTTTTTTTTTGTTTTTGTAAATGAAACTTATTTTATGTAAAAATACTCTAAAACAAAATAGTAACAATGTCAAGCGATTATCTTTTTCTTATACAACGTAATAATATGTGGCAAGAATTTGTAACCACGAGATTGTATTTGTAAAGGAAATGTAAATAACAAAAGAGAAACATTTTCTGCTACTAAATTTCAAAACAGTTTTAGTGTAACAAATTATAAGCAATATTTATTGTCCTGAAATGCATTTCTTGCAATTATATACATAATTATCAAGCCAATTACTTCATAATTAAACTCTAATTACCTATTTACCAAAATTATGTATTTTCAAACAAAAAATGCATACATGCTTTCGCATCTAAATATTTAAATTACGTTTGTCTATGATATCTATGCGTATTTCGCTGGCAGGGAGTAGCTGGTTGATTTTCGCTTATTGACAACTAGTCAGTTGCTCATTCCGCCCTTGACACGGTTTACATGTTGAGTTATCCTACTATCTGGGTTTCTGTTCTCCTGAATAAGCCTCTATGAACGTGAACGAAACGTTGAATTAATTTATTTTATTTTTATTTTGACACGGTCGAAACTACGTACAGCTATCATTGAGTGGGTCGTGGAAACCATTGTTACAAAGGTGGACTTCTTTTAAGTATAGGTAAAAGGTACAAGATAGAATACTTTAAAAAGAGAAATAAGTGGTGGAAGTATTTATGGATCTATTAATGGATCCCACAATAAAAATTCTGGAAATTTTAGAGGGCTGATGTACGCTCTACCCAACAAATTCTATGCTAGTTATCACCTTATCAAAAATTTGAATTGAATTGATAGAAAATAGGACACAAAGATTCGTATTGGGAGGAGTTGCAGGAGACAACTACAGCAGCAAAGACTACCAATATTTACTACATACACACATACTATCAAGATATATCGAATTAATTCTTGTAACATGATCTCTTTAACTTTAGCAGGATATTCCTAGAATTAGGAAGTACAGTGGGCAACCGGTTAATGAACAGCCCGAACTACTTGTGAAGGATTTTTATGTTCGAGTGCTAATACCTGTTGTTAAATATATTTAGGGAGGGTGTTAGGAAAATATCAACGATCTTAAAATGGCACCCCAATAGAAGTTCATAGAGTTGGGGATTTATGGAGTACAATGGCAGTCGTCATTTCGCCGAAATTCCATAGAAGGGTGGAAAGGTAATCTGCATTGAACTGGTTCATTAGTATAAACAGAAAAATCTAGAATAATAGAAAAGTTAATATGACACAGTATGTTATACATTTTTTCTACCTTTAGAAGATTTCCCGTAGATTTTTATGGGAAAGCAAATTATTATTAGCAAATAATACTAGATTGCCATTATTAGACAAACTTGGAAGATCACTAATAACTATTTTAAAAAGTAGAGAACTTTGGGTTGATATGTTCTGATGTTGACAGAATCCCCGCAATCTTTGCAATGTTCTTCTTGTTATGACAATAACAATAAAATTGATAGCAATGAAATCATTAAAACAACAAATATAATTATTTCACTTTAAAAAATTAAGTTTTTAAATTAAAAAAACGTCACATTCTTAACCAAAGGAATAGTGACAGTAGTTTGACTACAACTAAGAATTGGCTACCTAAACAGTAGATGAAAATATTCAAAAATACATAACCAGCAAAATTAAAAGCTTTCTCTTAAAGTAGTGAAACTTCAATGAAAAGCAAAATTCCACGCAAGTTCTCTACTGTTATACACTTACACAGTATTTGGTTATTCCTTGTGAAATGATTTATTATTACGATTTGTTATAATATCCGCAAAAAGAACCAGTTGAAAACAGTACATTTATAGGTTAACGAAAAAATGTAACTTATTTTAGGAACTAAATAATACCAGCCAACGCTAACTTTGAAGTTATTAACTGCAGTATCTTCGACACCAAACAAATGTTTTAAATCATGAGATGTTATTGCCGCAATATAGGATTTTCTTGATTAGAATTATATACTCTTCTAAGATTTTCTTGACTTCAAGGTATTATTGGACTACTCCTCACGGATAAAACAATATATACTAAAACAAATTTTAAGCAAGGAAGGAATAGCAACTGTCTAGAAGCCGTCTATTCAGTTGCGTGGGTATTTCTTACTTATTCCATTTTATTCAGTTTTTTTTTATCATCTATACAAAGACTAGGACAATATGCTTATTTAGTTCATTCTCTTGAAAGGTAAATACATTCTCTCAGAGTTTCATTCACACCTTTGTAGTTGATTAGAAATTATATTTTTATTTTGGTTTATAGGTCTGTCTAAAGAGAAACTCTTTATTTTGGATTCGTATATTTTATTGCTCATATTTGGCACCATTTCGTTGATTTATCAACATTTCCAAGCATTCTATAAAGACAATTTTTCTTGTTTCAGTTATTTAAAACTTGTTTTCCTTTGTTGTTATTTATATTGAGCTACATTATGATTTTATTTTTGGTTTTATATAGTCTACAAGTTATTGTTCTTACCCGTAGTCATCTTCCTTTTCCTGTGTAATTGTAGATTTTTCCCTAATTTGACGTCGTGCATTAATGGGAAAATAAAAAAATTCATCTCAAAAGAACTATACAATAGCATAGCACATATGGCCTTCTTAAAATACATAAAAAAATGCATTTTTCCGATCTATCGCTTCTAGTGTTTAAAGACCTACTTATAGTATGTCAAAGATCCTAGTAAGTACTATAAGTAAAATTTTAGGTAAGAATGAATTCCCTATAAAAGACTCATGAGATTTCATTAAATTCATCAAAACCAAAAAGCTAATACGTAACAACCACAAACTAATAAGCCTGCATGTGGTTTCATTATACACAAACATATCAACTGATTGAGCTATCCAGTGTGTAAAAAAAGGTGGGGAAGATAAAGTGTGATCCTACCCGAACATTAGTACAATTCATAAAAGCATTCGAACTTTGCCTAAACAAACAAATTCTAACTTTTAGAATAAATTCTGTAAACAAGCTCTTGGAACAGCTATGACTTCCCCCGTCAGCAGTAATTACAAATCTGGTAGTGGAAAAATTAGAAACTGAAACCCTAAAAAGCTAAACATACAAATCCTTTTCTTTAGATACGTAAATGATTGTATTCTAGCAACACCATCTAACAAAGAAAATAATATTTTAACTGCGTTTAACTCCTATCCACGAATACAATATACAGCAAAAAGCGAAAATAAAACAGTATTAGCTTTTTGGACATTTTACTTATAAGAAATGATCAAAATATTCATACCGATTGGTCCATTGTCACCGATAAAACACAAAATTAGTGTAGTTAACGGGTTAATAGATCGCTGTCATGCATTTTCATGCTGCACAAAATTAAAAATTTGTTACAAAATACAACCGAAGAAAAAGAAAAGGAACACCAAGAAGTAATTATATGACGTTAGATTACGTCTCAAGATTAACAGAAACAATCACAAACATCTTAAAAACTTTTGACTTAAAGTTGCCAGTAAACCTTGCAAAAATAAAAAAAATTTTATACACACAAATCAAAAAGTAAATCATTTAAATAAAACACATGTTATGTATAAAATTAATTACGATTGTCATAGCGTATACAAAAGAAAAACCCTACAACACTTTCAAAAAAGAATCTACGCGCATCGTTATGACATAAGACGAAAAGCGTTAATGCCACAGTACTGGCACAACACTATCATAACTAAAGCCATTCCTTCAATTTTGAAAATGTAAAAATCGCAATTATGTAAATTACTTCTCAAAAAAAAATACTAAAACATAAAAAAAGAATGCAATAAACGATAGGGAGGACATAAAAGCTTTAAGTACAATATACAATAACAATCTATTAGAGTGAGTAGTTGACTGCATCTTGCTAGCATTATGTTGTTAGCACATTTTATGTTGGTGTCTCGATTTTTTTGATGAGAAGTGTACGTTGCGCTTGTTACATGTGAAATGAAGGATTTTCTTTGCAAAAGATAAATTACGTGCAACGTGTATATCTAATTTTAATTATGAAATTTGTTCACGTGGTATACGTACATTCTCAATAAATACAATGTAGCCTAAGAAGTTTATTAATTTTATTACAAAAGGTAACAAACAAATACGAATAAGTGGGTAATTACTACATATGCAAATTTGTATTAAATCATAATTGTAAACCTCAAACTATTGAAGTCATTACAGGTATGTGTGCGTTTCGATATATTTTAATGATTGCTACAATGTGGTTATAAAATTACATGACTTTAGCGATTATATTTCCTTAAAATGTAATAGTGTTAGTTAAAATTAAATACGTACTTATGGCACAATTAGAAATAGAAATAACATTTCCCATCACACGTTCATAGCAAACAAGTAATTACCATTTGCTCCGCCAATAAAATGTTCATATTGGTTGCTCAATAAACTCAACATTTTTCTCCAAATTCTTCCAATATAATCCTTTTAAGTTTTTAAAGCAAATATCTACTAATATCACGCGGATGACACATATTTTGTTCTCCAAAGTAACCTGACTCATTCACTTATTTGCCAATTAATAAACAACACATGAATATAGATATTTACTTTATTTATTATTTTGAAATCTAAAATCGACTAGTTCTTACAACAAATTCCGAGATTCTTATGCATTGCCGTATTTAAGAATACTTTGCAGTTTAGAGATTTTATGGGGTATCCATTTGTCTAACTTTTATTGCCATATTACCAATTGTAGAACTGACTAGAGTTCTTCTTCTGATGCCAATCACGTTTTCTGCAAGTCTCTTTCTTTATATCTCTGTCTTACATTGTCTATAAGACAGAGATATAAAAATAAACTAGGGAAAAATCGAGTGCTTCCCCTCAGCAATTATAAATAAAAAAAAAATAGCAATGTTTTCCAAAATACCACTACAGTATAATTAAAAGAAGCAAAGTATATTAAAAGCTGAAGCATTTGCTTCGTCACAGTTCAATTATTGCTCGTGCTTGTATCATCGTGCTATTGTCTGCTATTCGTATTAACAAAATTCAAAATTGTTGCTTGGGGTTTACGTAAATACGAACATGTGAATCATAGCCTGATGGATGCTAACTGTCTTAACATGAAGGACGTGAACTAACAATGTTGACCGTTTTCTACAAAATCATCATAATATATCTCTATTTTAAGATCACCTGATATTCATAGCATCACCACGTATTATCTCCCATCCAGAATTTATGGGAAACCGTACAATTTCTTCAAACAACACAAAAGTATCGGCACACACAAGTTTAACTAATTAATTCCGGACAGCTGTTTCGAGGATACGTCGATACCGAAGACCGAATTTCGGCCTTAAATCAAAAATATTTGTTTTCTGCTTATACTACTGGTATAATTTTCTTGATGTGTGTTAGTTGGTTAAGTTATGTATGCATGTACATATGTATACACTCTCACATTTTATTATATCCTAGATTTTTTTCTATAGATTATTCTTGTACCTCAATTTTTTTATTATTACATCGTAATACCGATTAATATGCATTTAATGTAGTATATGTACCTGCTCTAACATTGATTTGAGTTAGATGGAGGCAGTTTCACTCGATTTCGTTTAGCGGTTGAATTGTTATTACTATACTTTATTATTGTTTTAGTTTTGCAGTGCATCTGGTTCAATAAAGGCTTAAAAAAATAAATAATTGGTGCCTTCCTCGAATCATTAGTGTTCCGCTTGATATTATCCGAGTTGCAATTTGCAATTTCTTGCACTATCAAACACGAACTGAGCTCTTTCACATCACTTTTTTAGAAATGGTATGTTTCACAGCCGATAACAAAATTTCTTGTGATCTGTTGTTGTGGAAATATTTACGTATTTTTTTATTACATGTCTAATTTAAGTCACAAATTAGTTAAGAGAGCAACATGGCTTTTAAGACATCTCATAACTTGGAGAAAATATTCGATAAAAAAGAAAAAACCACAGTTGAACAGGGATCATCTTGTGAACTTTGTAACAATGTCAAATAGCAAAGACTTGTTTAGGTGAACACTTTGCATCTCGAAAACATCAAATGAAAATAAAAATTTCTGGTATGTTGAAGGAAGTTAACTTGTTTCTTGTTGGTCGAACCGCAAAACTACAACAAGAGATATTGATCGATGAGGCTATTTTGTACATTTTTTAAAGTTGGTAATGCTATCGATGTTCCATGCACCGCTAATAATTTTAATCTTCTTCAAAATGAAGATGACCTAAATAACTTAAATAATAGTAATAATAATAATCGTGACGTAACTGTAGCATCCCATGTATAAAAAAATCCATCATAATTTTTAAACAATGCCAACGTAGAATTAACTATGGTTAAGCATTTTAATAAATATTGCTGGCTGAATAATTAACACCTTTTTTACATTTTAATTTGAAACTTCCTCTCACCGAGAACCATATCGATGGATATATGCAAGAGTATATAGCGGAAAATTCTGAAAGCTTGTAATGCATTGTACTATTGAACTAAATTTTTCTTAAACAACCTCAGACTTCCGATTGTACCGATAATAGTTGTCGACTTTGTCATTTTAAATGGAACCAAGTTGTATATTTGAAATATTTGCATTTTTTTTTAAGTTTTTGACAGATAGACGAGCGCATGTTATCTTTTATAACTGTAAAAGTGTAACTTGGAAAATTGAAATTTTGCAGAACTGTCGACCATATAGGGTAGTATTAGAATCCGAATAAATTTTTCGAAAACTTTATATTATAGCCTGTCCGCCAACTACGATTAAACTTTCAAATAGAAAACTTGTCACAACAATAAAACTACTTATTTTTCTGTCCTATCAAATTGCACTTATAAAAATACGTCAAAAACGTTTTATTCATTACGCGTTAAAATTGATACTTTTCATGATATTTCGGAAAGTATGGAAAGTGTGTTTCATTTGAAACAACAAAGTTGATAGCTACTTCCGATATAACCGGGGGTGACAAATCATTAAAAATATTTTATATAAAATATTGTCAAGTTTCCCGAATTTTCCATTGTATACTCTATCATACATCAATCAATGGAGTTCCGGGTGAGACCTTTTATATAAATGGAAGATGTTACTTATGTATTAAAACAGCGTATTCGAAATAATACAGCATATGTATCGCTTCTTTGTGAAATTTATTTTCTATCTTAAGAAACGATACAAAAGTACGGGAATGATCCACATTCCCAACTGGCGAGCGAAGGTGGATCATTCGTATCCTCGAAACGACCGTCCCGGATTAATTACTTAAACTTGTGTGGTGCGGAGGTTACCGATACTTTTGTGTTGTTGAAAGCTACGACTAATATCCCTTCAATAATGGTTCCTTAGCTTGTTGTAATAGTTGAAAATAGTACCACATAAATAAAGCTCGCTACTTTCCGTGCGCTTTACAAAATTTACAGAGACTAGACAGACTCCTGTTAATTCGTCTCATGACAATGTGTTCATGTTTCCCCGAGAGTCGACAAAACACGAGTCTGTCTAGTCTCTACTAATTTCGTCAAGCGCACGGAAAATTGAGAACCTTACACATAAAAGAAATCTCAGTATCCACATATTGTTTTAAACCGTTTTGTCTGTAATTATTAATCCATATCACAAGATGGGCCAGCAGATGCGAATGGTTTGCTGTGTATATTTGATATATATATATATATTTATATATACGCCTTGCATTTATTTTGCATTAATGATATACGTCTTGCATTATATCTGCAAACAATAGAAGCGTCTTGTAAAAGATAACAATATCTAATGTAAGCATTCTTCACACCTATATAAGGGAACAGAAATAATGTTGGCAGTAGTATTAACTTAGCATTGTTAGTGTTAGTTTAACCTAAACTCTGTTAGTTTTATTCAAGTATATTTTGTAACTTGCTGTTTATTCGAACCTCAAATAATTTTTCTTAACGAACGATTAAATTCCATCCGTTAACTTATATATACCCATTACGACCACCACAATATTAAATTCACTAGTCTAGAATGGAATTTATTACTATTACCCATTTCATAAGTAAATGTCTAGCTTTCTAGCTTTCAGTTATAAAGCTTTTTGTCCAACGAGCCGAATATTAAAGACGGAAAAATATATTATGTCGGCCTACTTGGACAACTGTTTACATTTATAATTTCTGCTGCACGTTTTTATCTCCACTTGCTCTGCGATTTCATAGAGTGCTGACTGGGAAATTTTTGTATTTTAAAGCAGATAAACTACTCGCTCATGCCGATTCATTAGAGAGACATGGGTTTTGAATATTTCTGTACGTAGATCAAAAGTGTCAATGGGCACAAAGTCAAAGAAAGAGTATTCGAATTACAGCCGCTTGAAAAATTACCAATTTCAAGCATTTGTAATTTGATTTTTCGAATTTTGCGTCGTTGATATTTTTATTCTGCTAATGACTCATTTACCACATTTTTTATAATTTTGACTGGCTGCCACCTTTCATAGGTATAGATTCTGCGAGATGCGTTGCCAACTTCAAAACTACGAAAATTATATTTTTTTTAAACTTTGTAACCACTGACTATTGATGTACATACACAATAAAGAATGTCGTTTATCACGGCTTTAGCAATTTTGAAACTTATGCGATAAAATAAACTGCAATGTCGCGCTGTGTTAGTAATTAAAAAAAATTACATATCTGTTATCAGCAAAGCTGCAATTTGATTATGCAGTAGTTGTATACAATGTATTTTAAATAGTATGTACATCGAAATGCTACATAAGAATGGAAGAAAGAGAAAGAAAGTTTGCATCTTTGGTAAAATCAAAGAAAAATAAAATACTAAACATTATTAGTCATAAAGCATAAATGTCTGTTATAGACTGTGGTATGTAGTAATTTTATTGAAAAACAAAGAAGAAAAATAAGCCGGAAATCCCAATTCATATATATTGGTGCCCGGTCACTTATCTGAGTCACTGTATGTAGATGTATTGTAACGTGCAATGGACATAGCAACTCAATTCACAATACGTAGATAGACCTTGCACCTGTAAAAATATAAACGTAAAAATATATGTAAAAAATTTTATTTTTATACATATATGCCAGCTTGTATGAGTAATGCTAATATAAGTGTATTTCGCAATACTTATTAATATAACGCATGTCTCCAGACTAACCGATAAATTCTCTAGTCTCCTCTCATAATACCGGTTATCAGTTTATGGTATGATGCAATACTAGAAAAAAAGAAATTAAAACCAAAGAATTTACGAACTTCTAATTGCAACATTTATTATTCAGTTTTGCTTCCACCGATGATGGAGTGAAAATATGAAATGTAAACTTAGGTTCTTTTATACAATTCTTGCAAAAACAATGAAGCTAATTTTAGGACTTGAGTATATTTTTAGAGTCCCGACGATATATCAAGTGCGCAAGCACTATAAATATGGCTTATATAAATATAGTTAATTGTCAATCAATTGTAACGAAATTAATGAGCAGGTATATATAACTATTGGAAGAAAGTTAATTTCGAAGGTTATATTAAAAATTAGAAGTTTATAAATTAATTCCATTCTATCAACTGTGTGGTAGATAAATTCTATCTCTTTTCTTTCTATTTTTCATTTTTCCCTCACACACACTCTCTTCAAAAAAGTAATAAAGCATTTTGAATTTACTATTATTGCTTCTTTTCCCAGAAAGAAAGTATGTGAGTTGGAAATCCAATTTTCATTGAAGGCATATATTTGCATTTACAATACGTATGTTTTGTTCAATTAACAAGCAGTTTGATACTTTTTCCAAGTAGATTTCTTTTTTCCTTAACACTACTTTTTTTTACTTTATATTGAAAGCTGAAATCCTCCCATAAATAAATCTTTCTTCCTTAGGAGTAAGCGCGGTGTCTTCAAAAGGCTGCTAGCCCGGGCGCCCCACAGTAAAACGAAATGGGATTTTGTTGGCTAAAATACAGTTTTCTGAATTTGTTCAAATAAATCATCATTTTGTGTATTAAAATACATCTACTTTTTATCATATTAATTTAAAAATCTCTCTAGTTATGTATGTGTAAATTCTGTTTAAAGTTTAATATGGTTAAAAAAAAGTATCACTAGTGAATAGAAATTTGAAGGTAAATTTTATTTCTTCAGTAACATATGGATTCTGATGATTTTTACTCCTTTCTTGTCCTTTTATTGTTTGGTTTTGGAAGAGAAATTCTTTTTTCGCGAGCGCTGCAGAATATGTGCAAAATGTATATTTAACTCTCTATATTTCAAAGTGTTGTCAGATTTGTTTTGGAACAGGTATCAATATCTTATTTATTTTATGTATCGATAGTATCTATAGTTGGTGCGACAATAGCAAAAAATACCGATAGCAATCAATACCACCGAACGCCGCTTGATTGCTTTATTTAGGGTCGTATAAAAACAATGGTGTACGACAGTTTCATTTGTTTCGGTAAATCTTGGGGAAATAAGCAAGGAAAGTTTTTGCCAATCTAGAAGTGTAAAAATTTAACAGGAGGTAAATCCGTACACCGTCGGATATTGTGCCTGCAATTAGATGCAGACTGTTTTAAACATGTATAATATTTTGTTCAATTCCTACAGTTGTTTCAAATAGTTGAGTTTTCGCCTTTTATCATATCATATTTCTGGATCCTTTTTCCAGTTTGTATTATTGTTACTAATTAAACATTTACTAATAATCAACCAAATTTACTAATAAGCACATTTATTAATAATCAACCAAATATTCAGTTTTAATTCAATATTTATTTTACTTTAAAAACAGAATCTAAATAAAACCCTTATTGGGTATGCCATCCGTACGCTAATCCTTTACTTAATTGAACTCGACTTCTTGGATACTGAGCAGAACAATAAACTTTGACATGACGAATCTAATTTAGCATTATTTTTTTGGTTATTGTTTCCAGGCATTTTCTGATGTGTTTTGTAGTGTCAGTATTTATTTGTCATAGCTTAAGTAAAACAAAGCCTATCTCGTCAATACTTGTTGTTTATTGGTAATAATCCAATTCACGATTTTTTTAAATAATTTGGGAACAATTGAATTTGTAAAATATGTCTTTCGTATTTCTTCGAATAGAATATTGAGACATTCTCAAAAATAGGGGTTTTGTTAAAAACAGGAATTCAACTTGTGTTGCGAGAAATCAAAATTACTAACATAAATCAATATCTCTTGTCTCTATTATATCAAATTCAGACATGCGTACCTGTTATTTGGATATCATCATCATGGTATCCCACAAGATCGTACCAGGACTTATGCACACCTTCCCGGTTATTATATCAAGGGTAGCATTTGATTTATTCGCTTTAGTAATCTATCTAAAAATAATCGAGAAATAAACAAAACTTTTTTTTCGATATGAACATACAAAATTTACAAAATTTCCTCGAGAAAAATTTAAATTAAAACACTTTGATGGGATCTTCTGCATAAACAGTACATTTTAAGATTCTGCAAAATCATTCATTACCTACGAATTTGGAACCACTCGTATCCGGGTTCGCAAGGATTTCAATATTGGGAAGGACTTCTTCCAAATTAAACATTTGGTCAAAAATAAAACTTATAGACAATTTTCTTTTAAAAAACAGTTGCTACATTTAATAATCCATTCAAAATTAGCTATCGGATAGGGATTAAATTAGGTTTTTGTATTCATATTATTTTAATAGAACATATATGATTTGTTTAATTTTCTCTTAGTCGTTTTTAATTTGCAAAGAAACAAATAGATCACACGATTCAAAGTATTCAGAACCCCTGAATATTCAATTTTTATTAATTTTTTAATAAGAGTTTAATTAGAAAAGATCTGTAGCAAAAAAGAGGAATGTTACAAATAAAAATTTCAAAACTGGTCTCAAAAGTGATACATCATTACATCTACGATATGAACTTGTCAGCTGAAAGGAATCTACAACATACAGGGTATACCACTTTAAATAAGAAATTTGATATCCGTTTCCGATTTAATCAAGAGTAACATGAAGTTGAATGGTTTGAAGAAATACACCCCTATCCACAATATCGTCCACCAACATTTATTTTATATACATTAATTAGTTCCAAAGATACTTTTCTTCGTGAATGGCTCTTTATTTCATGCTACCCTAAATAAAACATTTCGCAACAATAGTAAATGTTGCATGAAGAGCTTTTATTATCTCTCTTTACAAGATTCCTTAAACTAAAGAGTTGCAATAAATTAATCTTTCTGTGAAAAGATTTACAAAAGAGTTAACTTTTTAAAAGTTTTTGTTAACTTTTCTTGGTTGATAAATATAGGCGTAAATTATATTTTCTAATTTCTAACACACAATCTTACGTGACAAACCTCCTTTGACATTCACACTAAATTTCACAAACTTAGATCTTAGATAGAAACTTAAATAAGAAGGTTGCGGATTTCTGAAACTGGTAGTCGTTCGCCATGCGCCGCCCGGTTTAAAATTGATCTGGTTGAGTCTTTCACATAAAATTTTAAAATAACCTCAAAATTAATTTAATTCCATAAGTAGTTACCATACACTAAATATTTCCAAACTATTGTTATGTGCTTGTATTGCATTACATTACCTGTTATTATTGTAAATAATAAATTACAGGTTTAAATATCAAACTGGCAAGGCATTTCGTACATCGGCATCGTTCGCAGATGTCATTGCTGTATTATTTATTAGCCATTAGGTTTCTGAGATCAAAAATAAGATGGAGGAGTGAGGACCGTTATGTTGCTTAATAGGTGCCGTTTATAGTTTTATACTTCAACGTTACGCAAGAGGATTTTTATCGCAACAAAGAATCGAAGTTAATATCTAGCGTTACTCATGTACAGCGTGATAGGTTATCTTTTAGAATTTCAGCAATGTTTGTGCAAATACTGTACTATACATGTGTGTACATTATGATAAACGGAATGTCTGATAATAGCGTCTGGTAAAAATTTTAAAAACAATTAATTAAGGCACATTTGACAAAGTTTATACTACTTTTTTGCGCGGTTTACATTTCGTATATTGCATTGTTATGTGCTTTTTTCTGCCAGAATTACCGGCATCATTAAGTAAACTGATGTACAAACTTTATGGGTGATTGTTTTATAACAATTTAACGGTAATAGTATATTGTATTAAGGTAGACAATGTTTGTGAAAATAGCAGTTTTTCGGAATAAAATTCGTTTAGCTCTATTTCGTCGATGCTATTGAAATGCTACTGGTTGTATTATATTTATTAATATGGTGAATGCGTACGATGTTAGTGACAGGTCCGCTAGAGGTGACTGGCCGCTTAGCCTACAATTTCTCAGTGGAGGAAATTTTTAATGGAGTTGGATGTGTTCATTATGCGTGTACATGTTCACAAAATATTAATCGAACTTGTAGTTAAATAAATTGATAAGAATGTTGTTTTACGCTATCTATTATACGTATGTATGATAAGTAGATAAGAAAGGGCCACGGGTGGACGAGAAATATACAGCGACTTTCACAATTCTGGCTATACGGTTTATATTTGAATATTAGTAGTTTTGTAATGCCTTCGCCTTTCCTTTTGCCTACTTTTGGTAAGAGTTCGCTTGTTATTACGACGAAAACGCCTGGCTTTGTTACAATATTTACATTGCTTTCATTAAAGTTACACAACATCCTAATTTAGTGCTATAAGGTGCGTGTAGCTCTTTCGTTATATAGTTTTATGGTAATTTTCTTTTTTCCTAGTATGATGTAAAGACATACATTATTATATAAGTAATAGTCTATAGTGTGTACTACCTGTTACTTTTATTTAATTTTTATATTTAACTTCCAGCACTTTGCCTGATTTCACTTCAAACGTAATACAAGGAAATCCGAAGACTGCTTAAAACTTGAATTAGAGGTTCTAAATCTGCTGCACAAATCGCTAGTTTTGTGGAGCAGAGTAGTACATGAACAGCGGTTCTTACAACATAAACTTATTCTTAAGTCTACAGGATGTTCAGTTTGCATAGCACAAGGCACAAGTTTAGCTTCTTAAATGGAACGTCTTTGGATGCCTCTCTTTAATTCATGTTGACTTTCATCAATATGCTTTACACCTGTTTATTTTAGTTTTAGCGATAATTGACATAATTTGAGATTCCCGCGAAATGTCGCTTTCTTAAACAACCGGTAATCACTTGCTGGCTAGAGCGGTGATTCAGATTTTATTTGAACCAGTGTTTATTGAGTTTCTGCCAATATACCGAACAATTTTCTCTATCAACTAGCGTCTACAAGATGGCCATCGAAATCACTACCATGTTTGATTCATGCTATTTCAATTTTCCCAGAATATGATAGAGAAATTATTCTAAACCTTTTTTTTATAATCATTTGTTATAAAATACAAGTGTTACGACCAAATATAAACTTTTGGTTTCCTGAAGATATTCATTAAAAATAGTTTGTACAATTTTATTTTTGTACACTTATTTTAATTTTATTTTAATTTTCACTTATACAAACATTAATACGATTCCAAACATGCCAAATATTTACTAACACTCCGGAAGAAGTAATATTTTGAACAATGTCTACGTTACGCATTGTCTCAAGAAATTCATTAAGAAAGCTTTTCATAAACATTTCTATTTAGCTAAATTGGGGAACTTTCAGCATGTCCTTATTTCATTTTTTATTTCTGAAAAAACTTACGTGTACGCTGCTATCAATAAATTATTCGTTTTATGCCAAACTCTAGTTAACATGTGTCTGCTTTTTTGGTATTTGTGCTTATTAGACTTGCTAGACAACGTATGTAGGAAAATGATGCTTGCTTCGGAATTGTACCAGAAAACAACGTTTACACATTTATTTTAATGAACATTTTCAACGAAACAACAAAGTTTTACGTTTTTAAACGAAAAACAACTACATATCTTCACGTTTAATTTACTAAAGAAAGAACGCATTTGAAGTATAAGAAAGTGTTCACAAAAAAAAGAAGAGGTTCTCTATTAGATTTCGGAAAAATATAAAGCGTCTCCATTTAAAAAACATTAAATAACATGAATCAAACGACTTCGATGGCTACATTGCACCATTTGGTGGATATAATGTTTTTTCGATGTATAGTCGAAAGCTCCAAGGAATGGTCAATAGAATAAAATTTAAATCACTGCTCTGTCGTGTAAGGCGTTTAAGGTAGCGGCTGTTAAAGAAATAAGGGGATTTCGCAAAAATCTCAAATTATCTCAAAAACCAAACTAATAAGTGAAAAGAATGTTGAAGAAAGTTGACATCAACTGAAGAGAGACAACCAGAACCGCAATAGCATACAGAGTATTTAATAAAAAAAAAACAAACTTCTATCGGGCACAGTGGAAACTGAACATCCTGTATACCTGAATATAATTTTATGTTATGCAGAGCTTATCTTTGAGTAATTTTTGTTTAAAAACTCTTTCTCCAAATTAGTCGGGCAAGGAATTATCTTCCGTGCTAGCAGTAGGTGGACTTGCTGTATAAGCAGAGAGTGTCCTGGTGGCAAACCTAATATTGTTTTGACGGTCTCCTTATCTTTGCCTGGAAAGTTTCATTTACTTGTGTGGCCTGTTTCTAACCCGGAATGTTTTTCCGCGAGGGTTAATATTCCTTTTCATTGTTTAATTACTGTTTTAACTAACGTGTACTGTGCTCAATGCTAGAGATCGGTTGCTGCGAAGTAATCTGCTACTTTCTAACCACTAACTACCGTTAACAGTAGGTAGCAATATTTAACGGAATCTCTTTTCTTACATCAATGGTCGATAATGATTCCCCTCTAAAGTTGATGATCTTCGTGTGGAGTGTAATGGCGAATTTCTAATCGATTTGTGTGAAATAAGCTTGCAAAGTTAATTCATATTTTAAACCCTTGTTTGTTTCTCCTTCATGTAAGTAAAAATTTCTTTTTCGACAAGATGAATTTGTTTTCTAAAGAGTTCTTAAGCAATACAGACGTTATGCGAACAATTCAGCTTTAAAAATGAACAATTTACAACCATACAATCTTCGGTACAACCAATATACCGCCTGAAACGACATACGTTTCTATTCCGCGTCGAATAGCCTTCACAAACGGGTGTCAATATTTGTAATTATCCACGACGAAAATATGTTTTTAGCAGTATTTCGAAATGAGCACTGCGTTTGTAACTGGCTTATTTTTATTCGATTGTGCGCGGTATATTATTTTGAAACTTGTATAACATATCGAGTTAAGATTGACGCAAATCAATATAAATAATGGGATTTATCTGTCTGCCGATTATTTTATGTTTGGTTGCATCAGGATAGCTATTTCCGCTTACAAACGAGGTCACTTGCGTAAGATTGGGAACGAAAATACACCTCCAAGTGGACTGGAAACTGTAATTCGGATAGCAAGAACAAAATACAGTAAGAAAAAGAGATCAACGACCGATTATTAGATTACGTCAATTTAAGAAATAACTGTAAAAATATTTACGATCTCTTATTCTTTCTCGTTAAGTACCAACAATGCCAAATTAAAAAAAAGATTGTTTCCTTGATTCATTTCATACTTAATGCGTTTATGCGTATATATGCATGAATATAAGCCTATAAATTATTACAGAATCAACATATGGTACGCGAAAATGTTTTACTGAACGTACTAAAACTAAAATTACTCATTATTTTATGTTTCGTATGGAAGCATATGGAAAACATATCACGCGCATATGTATGCCCTTAGTGTTTGCATTATTGCAGGAAATGTGCTATGAAATTAACTGAAAAAATAATACAGTTCCGCGTAACGGGGTTAAATAAAAGAAGTGTTTATGTGAACATTAAGTAATTGCAATTCTCCTTAAAGATAACAATCAGAATAAAATGGGCATCGCAATCTTGAGCACAAGGAGCAAAAAAATTCAACGTTTGAAACAGTAACTAATGAAGTACCTCTATAAACATGGCTGAATTGTAAGGAGTTACCATGAAATGCCTGTAATATACCTACACTTTGTACTAGAATTCGGACACTAATAACACTTTTCCACAAGCTATTTTTTTAGGTTTGACGCTTAATATGTTATAAAACAACTTGTTATAAACTTTGGGTCATATACAACAATTATTTGTATCTGTGAACAACATATTCATATATAACAAGAGATGACAACGTTAGGATGCCAATTCTATTGTTCGTATAGTTCCTTTTTGCAACACAAAATAGCAAAAGTGGGAGAAGTGACACCAAAAGTTTACACTATTATTCAGCTTGGACGCAACATGTGCATGATAAAACATTAATAAGCTCTCAGAATTAAAGCTACACGCCAATCTACTGACTGCATCTGCTAGAGAATACATCTTAATTAGCGCAGAGCTGGAAGATATGATCTTTCCAAATTAAGCATTCGTCAATGGAACAGCCGAGAGACTTGTACACTAAAGGAAACGTTCCAAGTTCTCGTCGTACTAGCAGCGATTTACTAACAACGCTGCGGACAGAACATGGACGTTTCGGTTTCGTTAATCATCAAGCCATTATCACGACACTATTGTTACTATTTGCACCGAAACTTACCTCACTACTTCCCAAAATAATCATAGTGGTGTTGTCTGCAAATTGATACAAGTTACCGGGAATATGGTAATGAAGATCGTTAGTAAATAATATAGACAAGGGTCTCGATTATCAAGACCTAGACTCAGGCAAGACTAGTTTTAAGGAATCTAAACCGAGACGAGACTAGTTTTTTGAGATTGTTGCTCTCGGCGAGAGTCTCGACCTAGATATGAAAATCAACGTTTAATGTTTCATTGAACGATTACGTGGATTTTAAATCATAAATTAATATTTATTTATTACTAGTTATGTGCGTATCACTTATACATTAACCAGGCCGACTACAATACTATCGATTTTTGCATACTAACTGTGCATTATTTATTTTAACATACATCCAAATCTATTGCTTACCCCTTATGGGACATGGGCTAAATTTTAAATCAAGATCAATACTACTATTCCTAACTCAAATGCATTACAAATATGAGCGCCGCAGAATCCCTTATCGAGAAATCTCATAAGCATTACATGACCTTACCACTGTGCGGACTTATTACTAACGTTCAAAGTGTTTTAAATGCATTCGTTGAGATTGGATTAATTCTGGTTCCCATTTTTTTAGTTTGTTGGAGATCCTAGTTGCATTTGCTATCTTTCTCCCTTCGTTTCTGTCCCGGCATTTTGTTTTACAATCTACCATTCCCAACGCTTGTATATCTCTCACTTATATTTTTCTAGGTCTTTCGCGGTCCAGTTCTTCTTGTGTTTCTTTTCTTTGCTTTAGTTTTATCGTTTTCCTTTCAATTTTGTTCAGCTCTCAGGAACGTAGTAACTGCATCAAGTTTGTTTTGTGCGTTTTTAGATGGCTCCTGTTTCACTTCCTATTTTAACGTGTTTTGTCTTTTCTTATTTGATTACCAATCCATATTCCTTTGCTACTGCTTCTAGTCTGTTAATTGCTTTTATTAGTTGTCTTCGGTTACTCGCTATTATCGTTACATCGTTGTCGTATGCTACAACTTGTAATGGATTAACGATGATATTTTTATGGTGTAGTTTTCCCCTTCTCATAATATCTTCTAATATTAAATCGAATTGAGTTGGAAAGATTAAGTCGTCTTGATTCACTAATTTGTTTACGTTTGAGTTTTCTGTTATTGTGCTTTCAAAGATTGCTTTGATGTCAGTGCCTCTAGTACAATGTTTACGAGTTTTTATTTTTTTTAGTACTAAGTTTGTAGTTCTTCTTTTATCATCTCTCTTTTCCAGGTCCAAAGCATTTTTAAAATTCATATATATTTTCATGCTTTCTTTTTTATTTGTTTGTATTTTTACATTAATGGTTGATCGTCTTGGACTGAAGCCATTCTATTAGTCGTCTAATATTATTTCTTCGTATGCCTTAATTTTTTATTTATTATGTTCGCTAATACTGTGTAGCTTTGATCTTTATGCTTCGCCCTGTATTTGTAGATAGGTGTGATGATTATACGCGTGTTCTATTCATTTGGAATCTTGTTCTGTTTTCATATTTGTTTGATTAATTGATACATACGTTTACCTCGTTGTTATCCTCCTTATTTCAATAGTCGTGCATCTATTTCGTTAAGTTACAAAGCTTTCCATTTCTTCTTGCACCTCCATCTCTGTACCTGACTTGGGTTTCTTTCTTTTTCTGCTAATATATTCTCCGTTTTTGCATTAATTCCTTTTTCTTCCATTTAGCATTTATCGATAGTATTCCGTCCGTATGTTTCCAATTAATTGGGGGTCATTTACCTTTTATTCATCTTGGTTTTATTCTTAGTCTATAATTTTGACATATTCTTCTTTTTATAGAATTGTCTTGAGTACTAACAACCCAAGATAATTCTATAAAACAGCGGCGTTTCTTCTGATACGAAATAAATATAAATCGTATCTAGCTAATAAAAGGCTATCCTGGTAATTTCGTGGGGAATAAGATCTTTCAAAAAGAAAATTATGACATTTTTGGAATTTAATGTACCTCAGAAATAGAAAAATCATACTACACCTGCATATTCAAGAAGAGAATGAATTAAAGAAAAAGTGTTAACGCTTACAAGTTATTCAACTCATGGCAGTTGCGGTATATAAAACTATGAAGTTTGCTTAATACTTAATTGAAAGCTTCTCTCAATTGATGGCTTCAAGGATGTCGTCAATGAGCAGAATAAATAGAATTGAACCCAAACAAGTTTCCAATTTAGTTAGTAGAACCCAAAGGATCTTAATCAGAAGAACATGACGTCAATTTCATAAAATATCTTTTGAAAGTATGAATAAATAATTTCCACCTTTTAGAGAATTTGCACAGAAACAGGATTGAGCAATAGTTATTATTTTGCGACGATTTTTAAACATCAGGCAAGCAGAAATATGTGCTACTTTCCAAATCGCTAGATTACATGTAACGGTTTCGTCAGTACAGGAGAACAAATTATAGATTTGTGCGAAGTTAAAAAAAATGGTAGTCAATTTTGTGGTTCTTGATATTCTTTAATAAAAAGAAACTAACAAATGAAAAGGAATTCATTGATAACCTGTTTGCTTTGTCAAAGTACCACTTTTGAATTTGGTATCATCTAGCAAAGTGAAAATGATTTAGTGGTGCTGATAAGTGCTTCTCAAAAGTAATATTTTGCAAATGCCACTGTCTTACAAATAGTTACATTACCGACATCCTTTAAAAAAAGTGTTTTCGTAAAAAATATCAATAACCTTTAAATACGGAAAATTCGCTTACAATGACCATCCCTCATATTTATATATTAAAATAATCCATGTGAACTTTGTGACTAATAGATTATCTAAATCTCACAAAAACACAAGTTTGGTGAGATTTTAACAATTTTTTTTCCGTTTATTATTCATTCATATTCTTCATTATTGCTTGAAATAATTTTTGTATAATTTCTACGAAGCAGTATAGATTTCTTTCGAAATGACTAAATTATCCCTACCTTGACTGCAAAGTAAATTAAAAATAAAGACATCTTACTTGATACATGTGCCCATATCTAACCTTCAAAAATAAATAAATAAATACAAATTCTTTTTTCTAACGTCTTTATTTAAATATCAAAATTAGGACAGCTTATTCATAACCAGTTAACTTTCGCGGTATATAAACTTAAAAGCAGTTTAAATTAGTGTATATATTTAGAAATTTATTAGCTGGTGAGTAAAAATAGAACTAAAGAGATTGTGGTACGTAAATTAGGCAAACAGATTATACGAGGGTACTCTGAAAATTTTCCATCCCAAGACAAGTATTTTTTAATTTTATTCAGTTTTACTTCTCAACTCTCTCGTTGATCCGTCCAGTTGGATTTTGTTTTACAAAATAAGCGCTTACAAATGCGATGGCCTCTTTAATCAATGAAAATCTCTGTCCACTGAACAAAACATTGAACTTCAGGTATAGAAAAAATTTGCTCAGATCTAGGATGGGTGGTCTGTCAAATGAAATCTCAATTCGTGAATGTTTGCCATGGCGAAACCATTACACCATGGATGTGCTTTGTAATTAAGGTCCCATTGATGGAACAAAACATTCTTTTTTTTTAAAAGCTGACCATTTGTTTGTCCGGATCTAAGTTTTATCCTCAATTACCAGTCGACGCCAAAACTCCGACTTATTTCACCTAAATTGGTTCATTCGAATATTGGAGCAAACGCGGTACTTAACTTTTTTTGCTGCGACAGTCAAAAACTGCAACTACCGATAACATTATGAAAGTTCATCAAAATGCTACGACCACGTTTAAATTCATCTCCTCAAAATTTCATTGCGATAAACGATGATTCAGAGTCCCCGTAAACAGTGTTCATCACTGCTTTAATTTGCGTAGACCTATTGCCTTTCAAATGCAAAAATTTAATGATTTTCTTTATTTTTTAGAGAAGCACTAAAATCGACTAACAAATGTCTGTTAAACAACAACTGAGCGTTCAACAGTATCTCCTAATGTATACGCAATTATATTACCAAAACGTTTTTGACGAGCATCCTCATCTTCATAAGGCTTGAAACTTTTCAGACTACCTTCGTGTAGAAGTCGTTAATATTTATGTTCTATTGGAAAACTACCGGACGAAACAATTAAAGGGCATGTGTCAGCTTGTATTATTTAATTAACACTTACTTTAGGTGTTTACATCTTGCGATGGGGTTTTTCCACTTTATTACGCGATGAACTAAAAAACAAAGGTACTCGACAAGATTATATTTTATACTACATACTTATGTTACACACAGATCATGTTGTTCGTGTTTTCTTTTTCTACCTATATTTACAGATATTGTTCGAAAGTAGTTCCGTCGTAAGTTCTGGAGTATAATTATTCACTTCTTGTCGATAGAATTTCATTTGTCATTGTTACTTTTGCCTTTAGTAACTACAAAAGCTGCGCCCAGCAGATTATATCGGATCTACATGATACAATAATGATAATGATGACGTTCCTTCTTTTTTATTAAATTCCCACAACCGAAAAATTCTTTTAGTATTATTGCAATCATTTTTGAAATATGGTTAATTATTTGTTACTATGCATTTTTTATTTATTTTGAAATGTGTATATAGTCTGTATTACTCACTGACGATAAACTCAGCTAATTCAATTGTATTCAGAAACAAGGGCAATTGCTTCATATTTTCTCAAATTATTTATTTATGCATGTAAATTTTAAAAACGATATGGCAATTTCACAAGGTAAGTAAAACTACTTGATGATCTTTATAAAATAACAGGTAATGTAAATATTTTTGTATACCGAGTAAATTCTCTTAGCTATGTATTAGTCAACAAAGATGTGAACAACGATCCACATTCTTTCAAAATCACCTCCAAATTTCCCATTATTGTATACCTTGCTGTAATTTTA